>JAPYYV010001684.1:0-23253 GCA_030522625.1 Copidosoma aretas | reverse complement strand
GAATTGGACAAAATCTGCATGAAATTTTTTTTTATACTCAGCTAGAGCATAGAAATTCGATTTTTTACGATTTACTGTGATTTTCTGCGACTTTTTGTGATTTTTCTGCTGTTTTTTGCAAATTTATTGAAATTTTGAGGGTGTACGGGTCAAGCGGATGTCGAATTCGGATTCAGCATGTCAAAGTATATACGAATGAGCCTCGACACATGTTTACAAAAATGTTTTTGAATGTTTTAAGAGCTAATGATATGATTTCTTACGATTTTCGGCTATTTTCTGCAGTTTTTTGCGATTTACTCGAAATTTTGAGGGTGTACGGATCAAGCGAACCTCGGATTCGGATTCAACGCATCAAATTACATATGAATCAACCTCGTCACATGTGTACGAAATTTTTATTAAATGTTTGAAGAGCTGAAAATGTGATTTTTTACGATTTTCAGTTATTTTTCGCAGTTTTTCGCCATTTACTCGAAGTTTTGAGGGTTTACGGGTCAAACGGATCTCGGATTTGGATTCAGCGCGTCAAAATAAATAAAGATAAGTGGGTCTGGTCCAAAGTACAGTCCACTTTTTTTTTGTGTGCCGGTGTAATTATTGGGATGGTTTCTTGATGGTCAACAATTTCTTGGAGGGTTTTGAAATGGTCAAGAATTACTTAAAGGATTTTTTAAGGGTCCAAGAAATACTCGAAGGGCTTTCCGATTATCAATTAATACTAAGAGAGATTCATGATGGTCAAGTAATACGCGGAGGGCTTATCGATGATCAAAAATTATTCGGATTTGTTATCCATGGTCGAGCAATACGCGGAAGGGATATCGATGGTATAAAATACTCAAAAAGTTTGGGCGATGGTCGATAAATACTTTAAGAGTTTTTTGATCATCAAGTAATATGTAGAGGGTTTTTAAATGGCCGATAATTACTTGAAGGCTTTTTTATGATTTAGGAATACTAAGATGGGTTTATGATGGTCTAATAATACGCGAAAGGGCTATTGATAGTCGTGAAAATTTTAAAGGCGTTTTTGATGGTTTAGAATTACTCAAAGGGTCTCTCGATAATCAAAAATTACGTGGCGGGTTTTTCGACGGTCAAGAATCAGTCAAAGGATTTGTTGATGGTCCAAAAATAGTCAGAAGGGTTTTTGATGATCTAAAAAGACTTGAGGGGGTTTTTAATAGTCGACAATTACTTGTAGGATTTTTTCGATGGTCAGAAATGACTCGGGAGTTTTTCGATAGTAAAAAATACTTAAAAAAGTTTTCGAAGGTCGAAAATTACTTAAAAAGTTGTATGATAGTCTAGAATATCACAGAGGGTTTTTTGATGGTCAAGTAATATTCGGGAAGTTCATCAATGGTCAAGACTTACTCAGAGGGTTTTACGATGGTCGAGAAATTTTAAGAGGTTGTTTCAATGGTCGAAAATTATTCAGAGGGGTTATTAAGGATCAAGAAATACTCGGAGGGTTTCTCGATGGTCAAGAAACACTTATAGGATTCTCGATGTTCGAGAATCCTTTGGAACGTTTCTTGCTGGTCGAAAATTACACGGATGGTTTTTTAATAGTTGCGAAATACTGATGGGTGTTTTTGATGGTCAAGTAAAACTTAGAAGATTTATCGATGGCCGAGAATTACTGCGAGAGTTGCTTGATGGTCAATAATTACACAGAGGGTTTTCCAATGGTCAAGAAATACTTGTAGGTATTTTAAATTGTCAAGTAATATTTAGAAGGATTTTTAATGAACAAGAATTACTCGAATGGTTTCATGATGGTCAATAATTTCTTGCAAGGGCTGCTTGACGTTTAAGAATTACTCGGAAGGTTTTTCTTAGATGAGAAAATATGAGCAGGAATTTCTGATGGTCAGGTAATACTTGGATGGATTTTTGATGACCAAAATTTACTAAGAAAGAATCTTGATGGCCCAGAAATTCTCGGAACATTTTTTAATGGTCAAAAATTTTTTAAAGGAGGCTTGATGGTCAAGAAATACTTAAAAGGATTTTTGATAGTCTAGTAATACTTAAAGAATATTTTGATGGTCAAAAACATCTCGAAAGGATTTTTGATGATCAAGAATTCCTCGATTGGGGTTTTGATGGTATAAAAATATTCAGAAGATTCCTTGATGGTTAAGAACTACTCGGAGGGGTTTTTTATGGTCGTGAACTACTTAAAATGTTTTGCTATGTTCGATTATTTATCGTAGGGGTTTTTGATGGTCAATAATTACTTAGAGGGGGTATCGATGGTCGAGAAACACTCAAAGAAGATTTTGATGGTCTAGTAATATTTGAAGAGATATTTAACAGTCGAAAACTACTTGAAGGGTTTTGCGATGGTCAAGGAATGCAATAAGGGATTATTAATAGTCGAAAACAACTTGGATGTTTTGTCGATGGTCAGAAAATACTTGGATGGTTTTTTCATGACCAAAAATGACTTAAAAGGTTTCTAGAAGGTGAAGAAATACTAAGATAGGTTTTCGATGTTCGGAATCACTCAGATGGATTACTGATAGTTAACTAATACTTGAAGGTGTTCTCGATGGTCAAGTAATACTCGGAGGGTTTCTTCATGGTCGAAAATTATACGGGGGAGATATCTATAGTAAAGAATTATTCGGAGAACTTATTGATTACAGAGAAATACTCAAAAAATATTTTAGATGTTTAAGAATCACTTAGAGGTTTTTTCGATGTTCCAGAATTTCTGGGCGGGTTTATAGATGGTTAAAAACTACTCAAAGGGTTTCATGTCAGTCAGTATATTTGAAGAGTTTTTTGATGGTCAAGAATAACTTAGAATGTTACATGACGGTCGAGAATTTCTCGAAGGGGGTTTTAGTGGTCGGTATTCACTTGGAGGGGTAATTGATTGTAGAATGAGAAAATTACAGGTGTTTCAGATGGTCGAGAAATACTTTAAGGGTTTCTGTATCGTCGAAAATTACTCAGGGAAGATATCTATAGTTAAAAATTATTCGGAGAATTTATTAATTTTCGAGAAATACATGAAGAGATTTTAGACGTTTAAGAATCACTCAAAGATTTTCTCGATAATCAACCATTACTTAGCAGGTTTTTCGATAGTCAAGAATTACTTAAAGGGTTTCTCGATGGTCATAAAATAGTCAGAGGAATTCTTGATTGTCAAGAAAAACTAGAAAGATTGTTGAATGGTCTTGAATCATTTAAAATACTTCTGAATAATACACCATTTTGTGGAGGATGTTTCGATGGTCAAAAATGTATGGGAAAGGTTACCGATGGTCGAGAATTACACAGAGAGTTTTACGATGGAAGAGTGATACTTGGAGAGGTTTTCGATGGTCAATAAATACTCGGAGGGTTTCTTGATAATCAAGAATTTCTTATAAGGGGTTTTAATGGTCCAACTTTATTTAGAGGGGTTATTAATCGTCAAGCAATACTCAGAAGAATTTTAGATAGTCATCAAATACTTTAAGGGTTTTTCGATCGTCGAAAAATTCTCGGAGTGGATATCAATGGTTGAGAAATATTTGGAGAATTCATTGATTTTCAAGAAATACTATAAGGGGTTCAAGATGTTTAAAATTACTTAGAGATTTCCTTGATAGTGAAGAATTACTGATCGAGTTTTTTGATGGTCAAGAATTACTCACATAAAGGGTTTCTCGATAGTAAAAAATACTCGAAATGTTTTTTGATGGTTAAAAAATTCTCATGAAGAAATCATCGATGGTTGAGAACTACTCATAAGGTTTTTCGATGATTAGGAATTTTTTAGAATGGGTTTTTAATATTAAAAAAATAGACAGAAGATTTCTCGATGGTCGAGAACTACTTAGTGGGGTGCTTGATGGTCAAGAATCGCATAAAGGATTTCTTGAAGTTCCAAAAATAGTCGAAGGGGCTTATGATGATCAAGAAATATTTGGAGGTGATTTTGATGGTCGACAATTACTTGGAGGGTTTTTTGATGGACAAAAATTACTCAGAGGGTTCCTTGATAGTAAAAAATACTTAAAGAGTTTCTTAATCATTACGAATTACTCTAAGAATTTCTTACTGTTCGAAAATCACATGGAATATTTCTCAATGGTCCAGAAATTCTCGAAGGTGTTTTGATAGTCAAATATTTTTTAAGGGGTTATTAATGTTCAAGAAATACCTGGAGAGTTATACGAAGGTAGAGTGATAATTAGAGGGGTTTTTAATAGTCATGAATTGTTAGAAGGGTTTTCTGATATTTGATAAATACTACGAGGGTTTCTTGATGGTCGAAAACAACTTGGATAGTTTGTCGATGGTCAAAAAATACTCAGGGTTTTCAATTGGTCGAGAAATACTTAAAGTGTGTCTTGATCAACATGAATTATTCGGACGAGATATCGATACATGAGAATTATTTGGAGAGTCCATTAGTTTTCGAGAAATACTTTTAAATGGTCAAGAATCACTCAAAGGATTTCTCGAAGATCCAAAAATATTCGGAAGGGATTTTAATGATCAAGAAATACTTAACGGGTTTGTCAATAGTCAGACTTACTTTAAGAGTTTCACAATGGTTAAGTGACACTTAAAAAGGTTTCTTATGGTCGTAAATTTCTCAGAGGGGGTTTTAATAGTCAGGATTCACTTAGAGTAATAATCGATTGTCAAAAAATACTCTGAGAAGTTTTAGATAATCTAGTTATATTTGGAGAGATTTTAGATGGTCGAGAACTACTTACAAGTTTTTTCGATGGTCAATTAATTTTAAGGGGGGTTTTGATAGTCAGAAAATACTCGGGAGATTTCTCGATGGTTAAAAACTACTCAGAGGGGTTCGCAATGGTCGTAAACTATTTGGAAGGTTTTGCTATGTTCGATAATTTCTCGTAGAGGATTTTAATGGTCAAGAAATACTAGAAGGGTTTCTTGATGGTCAAAAAGTACTTGGAGGGCTTTTTGTTGGTCAAAAAATACTTAGAATGTTCCTAATGGTCAAGAAATTGTCAAATGGGGTTTTCATTGTCGGCATTCATTCAAAAGGGTTATCGATAATTAAGAAACACTTTTAGGAGTTTTCGATGGTCTAGTTATATTTTGAGAGATTTTCAATAGTCGAAAAAAACTTGGAAGGTTTTTCAATGGTCGAAATTTACTCGGAGGGTTTTCAAATGATCAAAATTAACTTTAAAGGTTTCTAGATGGTAAGGAAATACATAGATGGGTTTTCTATGTTCAGAATCACTCAGAGGGATCACTGATGGTCAAGAAATACTTAGAGGTGTATTCGATAATCATGAAATACTCAAAGGGTTTCTTAATAGTTGAAAATTGAACGAAGAGTTACTTAATAGTCGAAAACTACTCAAAAGGTTTTTCGATAATCAAGAAATTCTCGGAGGGGGTTTTTATAGTCAAAAAATACTCGAAAGATTTCTCGATGGTTAAAAACTACTTGAAGGGGTTTGCAATAGTTGTGAGCTACTTGGAAGGTTTTGCTATGTTTGATAATTTCTTGTCGGGGGTTTTGATGGTCAATAATTACTCAGAAGGGGTATCGATGGCCGAGAAATAATCCAAGGAGTTTTCAATAGTCTAGTAATATTCAAAGAGATTTTTAATTGTCTAAAAATACTGAAAAGGTTTTTTTATGGTAAAAAAATACTTTTAGGGATTCCTAATGGTCGGAAATTTCTTAGAGTGTTTCTTGATAGTCGTAAACTACTTGTAGGGGTTTTTTATGTTCAATAATTACTTAGAATGTTTCTTGATGGTTCAGAATTTCTTGGAGGGGGTTTCGATGGTCGGAAGTCACTTAGAGGGGTTATCTATGATCAAGAAGTACTCTTAGGGGTTTTAGAAAGTCAAGAAACACTTTGAGGGTTTTTCGATCGTCGAAAAATTCTCGGAGTGGATATTAATGGTTGAGATGTATTCAAAGTATTTTTTGATTGTCGAGAAATATTCTAAGGAGTTACAGATGTTAAAAATCACTTGGAGGGTCTCTTGATGGTGAAGTACTACTTAAAGGGTTTCTGTATGGTCGAAAATTATACGGGGGAGATATCTATGATTAATAATCATTCGAAGAATTCATTGATTTCTGAGGAATACTGGAAGAGATTCAAGATGTTTACGAATCACTTAGAGGTTTTTTTGATAGTCAAGAATTGCTTGGCGGATTTTTAGATGGTTAAGAACTACTTGAAGGGTTTCATGATAGTAAAATATTTAAAGAGTTTTTCTATGGTCAAGAATTTCACTCAGTATTTCTTTATAGTCGTAAAATACTCAGAGAGGGTGAAGATGGTCAAGTAATACGCATGAAAGTTATCGATAGTTAAGTAATACTCGAAAGGGATTTTAATTGTCAACAAATACTTGAAGGGGATCTTGATGGTAAATAAATCCTTAGAATGGTTTTTAGTAGCCTTGTAATACTTGGAGAGATTTTTAATGGTCAAGAATTATTTAGAATGCTTCTTGTAGTTAAGAATTCCTTGGAGGAGGTTTTAATGGTCGGAATTTACTCAGAGGTATTATCGATGGTCAAGAAGAACTTAGAGGGGTTTTAAATAGTCATGTAATACTGTGGCAGCTTAAATAGCCCGCGATCAAAGACGCACTTTCCGCTCCATTCGCCACATGGCCAAGCTTCAGAGTTGCGTCCCGTCAAGCGGCGAAGAACGGCTTCGGTTAATATATAAGCGTGATCATTATCATTCGATGCCACACTACTCAGGTGTCTAAGGCAGAGAGCACGTCGCCAGCCTTACTGATGAGTTCGGGCATGCTCCCGGGACGAAACACAATTTTATCTTTTCTTTCTAGAGCACATCAACTCCTCAATGCTATAATACTTAAAGAGATTTTCGATAGTCGAAAAATTTTCGGAGTGCATATCAATGGTTGAGAAATATTCGGAGAATTCATTAATTTTTGAGAAATACTCCAAGGGGTTTAGGATATTAAAATTCACTTGGAGGTTTCCTCGATGGTCAAGAATTACAAGGCGAGTTTTTTTATGGTCAAAATTTAATTACATTAAGGGTTTCTCGATAGTTAAAAATAATCGAAAAGATTTTTGATGGTCAAGAATCACTCGAAGGATTTTTCGATGGTCAAAAAATTGTCGGAAGGGTTTTTAATGGTCAAAAAAACTGGAAAGTTTTTTCGATGGTCATAAATCACTTAAAATACTTCTAAATGGTCCAGAATCTCGCAGTGGGTATTTTAAAGTTTGAAAAACTTTGGGAGGGGTTCTCGATGGTCTATAATTACCCGAATAGTTTAACAATAGAAGAGTCATTCTTGGAGGGGCTTTCGATGGTCAAAAATTACTTGGAGGATTTTTTGATTGTTAATAAATACTCGGAGAGGTTTTTAAGGTTCCGCAATACATAAAAATATTTTCGATAGTCGAGAATTACTCGAAGAGTTTCATTATGGTAGCGTGATACTTAAAGGGGTTTTCGTTGGTCAAGACATACTTGGAGGGTCTTCCAATTGTCGAGAACAACTTGGATGGATTGTCGATAAAAAAAAAACACTTGATGGGATTTTAGATCTTTGAGAAATACTTCAATGGTTGATCGATCGTCAAGAATTACTCGGAGGAGATATCGATAGTTAAGAATTATTTGGAGAGTCAAATAATTTTTAAAAATTACTTGAAAGGGTCTTCGATGATTTAGAATTACTTAAAGGGATCCTCAAAAGTCAAGAATATCTCGGCGGAATTTTGGATGGTCAAGAATCGCTCGAAGGATTTCTCGAAGGTCCAAAAATAGTCGGAGGGGATTTTAATGATCAAGAAATACTCAAAGAGTTTTTAACAGTCCGAAATACTTTGAGAGTTTCACGATGGTTGAGTGACACTTAGAGGGGTTTTCGATGGTCAAGAATTTCTTAGAGGAGGTTTAAATCGTCGGGATTTACTCGAAGTAATTTTCGATGGTTGACAAATACTCCGAACGGTTGTCGATGGTCAAGTTGTATTCGGAGAGATTTTCGACGGTCAAGAACGACTCGCAAGTTTTTTCGATAGGCAAATAAATTTTATGAGGGTGTATTGATAGTCACAAAATACTAGGAGCGTTTTTTAATGGTCGAAAACTACTTAAAGGGCTTTGTATTGGTCAAGAAATACTCAGAATGTTCCTAATAGACAGAAATTCTAGAAGGGGGTTTAAATCGTCGGGATTTACTTGGAGTAACTATCGATAATCGAGAAATACTCCAAGGTCTTTTTGATTGTCTAGTTGTATGTTGAGAGATTTTCAATAGTCAAAAACTACTTGGAAGGTTCTTTATGGTCGCTGATTACTCGGAGAGTTTCTTAATGATCATAAATGACATAAAAGGTTTTTAGATGGTAAAGAAATTCTGAGATGAGTTTTCAATATTCCGAATCACTCAAAGGGATTACTGATGGTCAAGTAATACTTTGAGGTGTTCTTGATGGTCAAGTAATATACAAAGGGTTTCCATATGGTCAAAAATTACACGGGAAAGATATCTATCGTCAGAGTTATTCAGAGAACTTATTAATTTTCAAGACATACTCGAAGATATTTCAGAGGTTTAAGAATCACTTAGAGGTTTTCTCGATGGTCAAGAATTACTTGGTAGGTTTTTCGATGGTCAAGAATTACTCAAAAAGTTTTATGACAGTCAAAAACGTTTTAGTCAAAAATATTTCAAGAATTTTTCTAAGGATTTCACGATAGTCGCTAAATAGTCAGAGGGGTTTTTAATGGTCAAGAAAAACTCAAAAGGTTTTTTGATGGTCTAAAATCACATAAAATACTTCGGAATGGTCTAGAATTTCGTGGAGGGTGTTTTGATGGTCAGCAATATTCGGGAGAGATTATCGATGGTCGAGAATTTCTCTGAGAGTTTCTCAATGGTAGAGTGATACTTAGAGTAGTTTTTGATGGTCTAGAAATACTTAGAGGGTTTTATAATGGTCGAGAACAACTAAGATGGTTTGTCAATGGTCAAGAAGTACTTAGAGGGGTTTTAAATAAGCAAGCAATACGTGGAAGGGTTATCGATGGTTGAGAAATACTCAAAGGGGTTTTTGATGGTCCAAAAATACTTAAAATGGTTTTTTATAGTCTAGTAGTAATTAAAAAAAATTTCGATGGTCGAAAACTACTCAAAAGGTTTTTTAATAATCAAGAATTTCTCGGAGGGGGTTTTTATAGTCAAAAAATACTCGGGATACTTCTCAATGGTTAAAAACTACTTGGAGGGGTTTGCAATAGTCGTGGTTTTGATGGTCAATTATGACTCAGAGGGAGTATCAATGGTCAATAAATACTCTAAGGAGTTTTTGATGGTCTAGTTATATTATTAGATATTTTCAATAGTCAAAAACTATTTAAAAGGTTTTTCGATGATCAAGAAATACTTGAAGGGATTCTTGATAGTCGAAAATTACTTGGAGAGTTTATTGATAGTCACAAACTACTTGGAAGGGTTTTCGATGTTCAAGAATTACTCAGAATGTTTCTTAATGGTTGAAAATTTCTTAAAGGGGGTTTCAATGGTCGGAATTTACTCAGAGGGGTTATTGATGGTCAAGAAGTACTCAGAGGCGTTTTAGATAGTCATAATATACTTTAAGGGTTATTTGAGTGGATATGAATAGTTGAGAAATGTTCTGGGAATTTATCGATTTTTGAAAAATACTCCAAATGGTTCTAGATGTTAAATATCACTTGAAGCTTTCCTCGATGGTCAAGAGTTACAAGTCGAGATTTTTTATGGTCACGAATTATTTACATGGAGGATTTCTTGACAGTCAAAAATATTTGGAAAGTTTCTTGATGGTCAAGAATTTCTCTAAGGATTGCTTGATGGTGGAAAAATTGTTGAAGAAGTTTTCAATGGTCTACAATGACTCAGAATACTTCTAAATGGTCCAAAATTTTGCGATGGGTATTTTAAAGTTCAAAAAAATTTTGGAATGGTTATCGTTGGTCGACAATTACTTAGATAGTTTAACGATGGTAGAGTGATACTAAGAGGGACTCTTTATGGTCAAGAATTACTCGGAGGGTTTCTTGATTGTTGAAAATTACTCAGAAAGGTTTTCAAAGGTCGACTAATACATAAAGAGATTTTCAATGGTCGAGAATCACTTAAAGAGTCTTACTATGGTAGAGTGATACTAAAAGTGGTTTTTTATGGTCAGGAAATTTTCAGAGGGCTTACAATTGTTGAGAACAATTCTGATGGTCTGTCGATGGTGAAGAAATATTTAAAGGGGTTTTAGATGGTTGAAAAATACTTAAATAGTTTCTCGATCGTCGAGAATTACTCGGAGAAGATATCGATAGTTACGAATTGTTTGAAGAGTCTATTAATTTTCAAGAATTTCTTGGAGGGGTCTTCGATTTTTAAGAATCACTTGGAAGGATTTTCAATGGTTAGGAATCATTTAACGAATTTCTCAAAGGTCCAAAAATAGTCGGAGGAGATTTGATTGATCAAGAATAACTCAAAGGGTTTCTTGATAGTTAGAAATACTCTAAGAGTTTTATGATGGTTGCGTAACACTTAGAGGGGTTTTCGATGAACAAGAATTTTTCGGAGGGGTTTAAATCGTCTGGATTCACTTGGAGTAATTATCGATAATCGAGCAGCACTTCAAGGGGTTTTGATGGTCTAGTTATATAGTAGGAGGTTTTTAATAGTCGAAAACTACTTGGACGGTTTTTTATTGGTAGAAAATTACTCGGAGGGATGTTAATGATCGAAAATTACTTAAAAGTTTTCTAGATTGTGAATAAATACTAAGATGGGTTATCGATATTCAGAATCACTCAGAAGCATAACTGACGGTCAATTATTACTTGCGGGTGTTCTCAATGATCAAGTACTACACGAAAGTTTTCTGTAAGGTCGAAAATTATAGGGAGAGTTTCTTGATGGTCGAAAACTACCTGAAGGGTTTTTTGTAGGTCAAGAATTACTTAGAATCTTTCTTGATGATCGACAATTTCTCGGAGGGGGTTTAAGTGGTCGGTATTCACTTAAAAGGGTAATAGATTGTAAAAAAATACTTAGAGGTGTTTCAGATGGTCGAGAAATACATTGAGGGTTTTTGTATCGTCGGAAATTACTCGGGAGAGATATCCATAGTTGAGAATTATTCAAAGAATTTATTGATTTTCGATAAATACTTAAAGAAATTTCAGATGTTTAAAAATCATTTAGAAATTTTCTTGATGGTCAAAGGTTTTCTCGATGGTTGTAAAATAGTTAGAGGGGTTTTTGATGGTCAAAAAAGACTCGAAAGATTGTTTAATGGTCTAAAATCACTTAAAATACTAGATGGTACATTATTTTGTGGACGGTGATTCGATGGTCGAAAATTATTGAAAGGGTTATTGATAGTCGAGAATTACACAGAGAGTTTTACGATGGTAGAGTGATACTTGGAGTGGTTTTCGATGGTCGAAAAATACTCGGAGGGTTTCGTGATGGTTAAGAATTTCTCATAGGGAGTTTCAATGGTCAAAATTTATTAAAACGGGTTATCAATGGTCTAGTTATACTCAGGAGGATCTTAGATGATCTTAAAATACTTTAAAAGTTTTTCGATCGTCGAAAGATTTTTCGGAGTGGATATCAATTGTTGAGAAATATTTGGAGAATTATTGATTTTCGAGAAATACTTTAAGGGGTTTTAGATGTTATAAATTACTTGGAGCTTTTCCCGATGGTCAAGAATTACTTGGTGAGTTTTTTGATGGTCAATAATTACTTACATAAAGGATTTCTCGATAGTAAAAAATACACGGAATGTTTCTTGATGGTTAAGAATTTCTCTTGAAGAAATTATCGATGGTCGAGAACTACTTAAAGAGGGATTTTGATGGTGAATAAATGCTTATAGGGTTTTTCGATAGTCGAGAAATACTTGAAGGGTTTGTTGATGGACAAGAAATATTTGGAAGGGATTCCAACGTTTAAGTTATACATAGAGAAATTTTCAATGGCCGAGAATTACTCTGAAGGTCTCTTAAAGATCTGAAATCTCTCAGAGGGAATCTTTATCGTCAAAAATTACTCAAAAGGGTTTTTAATGGTCATGTTATACGCGAAAAAGTTATCAATGGTCGCCAAATATTTGAAGTGGTTTTTAATGGACAAATAATATTCAGAATGTTCCTTGATGATCAAGACTTATTTAGAGCGAGTTTTGATTGTCCAGAATTACTTGGAGTGGTTATCGATGGTTAAGAATTACTTGAAGGGTTTCTTGATAGTGTAAAAGGTCTTGAAAGGTTTTATGATGGTCAACTATAGGTTTTTTATTTGCGGAAATACTTTAAGAGTTTATTGATCGTCAAGAGTTACTCGGAGGAGATATCAATAATTGAGAATTATTTAGATAATTTGTTGATTTTCGAGAAATTCTTAGAGAGGTTTTCGATGTTTGAAAATTATTTGGAGGGATTCTTGATGCTAAACAATTACTCGGTGGTATTTTTGATGGTTAACAAGCGCTCAAAGGATTTCTCTAAGGTCCAAAAATAGTCAAACGGGGTTATCATGATCGATAAATACTTGGAGGGTTTCTTGATGGTAGCTAAATACTCAGAGGGTTTTTTGATGGTCGAGAACACCTTATAGGGGCTTTTGATGGTCAAAAATTATTTACCAAGTTTGTTGATGGTCGAGAATTTCTCGGAGGGGGTTTTAATGGCCAAGATATACTTGGAGGGTTGATTAATGGTCAAAAATACTTAGAGGAGCTATAGATGGTGAAAAAATACTTTTATGTTTTTTTGATCGTCGAAAATTACTCGAAGGGTTTCTCGACAGTCAAAAATACTCGGAAAATTTTTTGATGGTCAAGAATTGCTTTAAGGATTTTTTAATGATCGCAAAATAGTCGGAAGGGTTTTTCATGGTCAAGGAAACTGTTATGGTTTCTAGATGGTTTTGAATCTCTTTAAATTCTTCTTGATGGTCCAGAGTTTTGTAGAGGATGTTTTGATGGTCGATAATTTTTGAGAGGGATTATCGATGGTCAAAAATATTCTGAAAGTTTCTTGATGGTCAAGAATAGCTCTGAGGATTTCTCGAAGGTCCAAAATTAGTCGGAGGGGATATTGATGTTCGACGCAAGGGCGTAGCTAGGATTCATTGTAGGTGGGAGGGGGGGGGGGGCAGATGAGGGCTATAAGTCTGAATTAAATAATTGAATAAAGTGATATAGTCATGACATAGTACTAATAAGAATGAACATCGATTTATTTAAATAAAAAATTTTTTAAACCATCAGGTTTACGGTCCTCTAGAAAAATCTTAATATTAATTAATTTAACAATAACCTACGAGAGTTTTGACAAAAACTTGAAAACTCTTCTTTATGAAACTTACTTTCAGCCTCAAAAACTGTTTTTCTATTAACACTTATCATAGAAAAGCCAAGAAGGCGGTCTTCTGTCATTGTTGATAGTTACATAATTTTCACCCTTTGTAGCGTCCTAAACGATCTCTTAATTGTGCAGATTGTACAGGGCTGTGCCAATGAGATGAGCAGTGATTTTCTTGTAGCTGGATAGAACAACTGCGTTTCTTTGAATAGTGCAGCTATTTCTATTTCCTTTAGTTCAGCTGACGACTTTTTCTGTTCTTTCCAATAGTTGTACCAAAGTTAAGATTCGCTTTGGAAACCGCCTAAGCTGTAGTAAATCCTGAAACTCTCTGTCTTTTAAAAAATCTTCAAATGTCATTTCAAGTATAACGTGAGGATGTAATGTGAGCAATGAGTATGCAGGTATGTTTTTTCTTAGCAAAACGTTGTTAGAGAGACATTATCAGTGAGTCCAAGTATGCAATAATTAAAGATATCTTCCAATATTTACAAGGGGTATTTGCTGGATGGTTTGCACGATGTGTTTGCTGACTCGTGGCACGAGGCGTTTTAAGCTCTGTTCCAATGTTTTTAGCAATTTTGTAGGCTACTGCTATAAGACTTTGACTTTTAACATCAGCATTTTCACGGTATTTTTTAAAAACATCTGTGATTTTTTGTACATGGTTTGACAATTTAAGTAAATCCATACTTTTTAACTGTAGGGAATTCACTACTGGCTGCAGAAATGCCGACTATTTTCCTTGAAGACAGACACTCATAATGAACTCTGAATTCGTGGAAGCGCAATGCAGTTGAAAAGCATCTTTCCTAGTTTTTGAACATTTTTCGATGTGTCTTTCCAAAATATGATCACCAGGTTTAATTGTATGTTTGAGTAAGTCTTTAAGTAGACCTTTATGATGGTCTTTGCCCCTCAGAGGAAGATCATAAGTTCCAAAAAATACTATGGTTAAAATCATTGATGCAATAATTTTTTTGTTAGCATCTATTTCTTGTTGATGAGCAGAAATCAACTGTACATCAATAGGAATATTTTGAGCAAAAAATTTTGCTGCTATGGCTGCAAATTATTGCCACTGAGATACTATATGGTTTTTTGCAAACTCATGCATGCCACTGTAGCGAGTAGAAGGTTTTACTGCAAACGCACCTAAAACATCTTGTACGTTATTTGGTGGAAATAAGACACAGAAAATGCACAACGTGCCTCTGAGCTTTTGAGAAAGCGCCAGCCAAGGATTGTAATCCACTAACCAGCTGTATCTAAATTTGATTTTCAGTTGCATTGCAGCAGCATCCTTAGCAAAGTCATAACTTGGAGGCGGAGACTAGCAGTTTTTTAATATTTCCATTCTTTAAGACGAGGTTATGGTTAAGGAATATTCAAGCCAGTGTCATATGACATTATTATTGCAGATTGGATCAGATGATACAAAATCAGATGTTGGTTGAGATTCACTTGATGGTGCAGTTGTGCTAGTGGCAGTCGTGAAGATGGCAACCGCATCAATGCGTATTACTTTTTTTCCCCACCACCATCACATTCGTTACTACTTTGTTCCGGTTGCTTTCGTTTCTGTCTAGCTAAAATTTTAAAACAAAAACATGATCAAATTTCGTTAGTTAATTACAATTTTTATGACTTTAAA
The DNA here is from genome assembly GCA_030522625.1 of Copidosoma aretas. Lineage (NCBI taxonomy): Eukaryota > Metazoa > Arthropoda > Insecta > Hymenoptera > Encyrtidae > Copidosoma > Copidosoma aretas. Next base: position 8,211 of record JAPYYV010001684.1, on the reverse strand, counting down.
ATCAACCTAAGCCTACCAACATAATTAACCGTTACATATATTACCTTCTGCTTTGACAAACTTTCTAATATCCAATATTCGTCACAATCTCAAACTAAGAAAATTAAAAAAATCATAAAATTAACCACTAAACGATGGGAATAATGCCAATATAATAAATATGCAAAATTTAGGATGGAAAAATCGATAGCTGTCAGCCTGTAAAGATATTATGTTCAAACTCGTGCGGGTACGTCGATACATAATCCACACATACTTACACTTTATAATGCTAAGAAGGTATTAAAGAGACGGTAAAAAGTGGAGGGTTGGCTGCCGCTGAAAGCGTGAATGGATCGGTTTAGCAGACGTTCGTCAGCGTTCAGACTGTAAAGTGCATATTGACACCGCTCTTTGCACTAACCGAGGAATAGTGTGGCATGAAGCTGGAAGGCCGCACTGTTCATAAATATTTTCGCTTAGTTTAGTCTAGCAGCGCCACTACTTCGTTGTCGGTCTAGCAGACTTTACCCTATATACTGATAATATATTATCTGCGCATGTCAATAATCAAGAAAAAGTCTACGTGGCCAGCGACTTAACAAAATTCTATGGAGACGTCCACAGGTTTTAAAACACGCTTGAACGACGAGAGAATATCTCTCGAAGGCAAATGACAAAATGATTTCCTCTTACATCAAGAGAAACTCTGATAATGATTCACTAAAAAAATTTGTAGAGTGTATGTCCCAAGGGAGGGACAAGGACAACTGCCCCACCCTGCCCATCGTTGCTACGCCTATGGTTCGAGAATTATTCGGAGAGTTTCAAAATGGTAGAGTGATACGGAGGGGTTTTCGATAGCAAAGAATAACTTGGGCCGAGAGCAACAATAGTCCAGAATTTCTCGAAGCGTGTTTTGATGGTCAATTTTTTTTGGAGGGGTAATCGATAGTCGAAAAATACTCCAAGGGTTTCTTGATTGTCTAGTGATATTTGGAGAGATTTTAAACAGTCAATAACTACTTAAAAGGTTTTTTAATGGTCGACAACAACTGGGAGGGTCTCTTGATGGTCGAAAATCAATTAAAAGGTTTCTGGATGGTGAAGAGATACTCGGATAAGTTTTCGATGTTTAAAAATCACTCAGAAGATTTTACGACGGTCAAATGATACTCAAAGAGGTATTCAATCGTCGAAAATAACTAGAATTGTTTCTTAATCGTCAAGAAATACTTGGATGGGTTCTCGATGTTCGAGAAATACTTTAAGAATTTCTTGATCGTTGAAAGTTATTCGGAAAGGATATCAATAGATAAGAATTATTTGGGCAGTTTATTGATTTTCGAGAAATACTTTCAGGGGTTTCCGAAATTAGAGAATTATTTGAAGGGATTATCGATTGTCAAGAATTACTTGGCGGTATTTCCGATGGTCAAGAATAGCTTAAAGGATTTCTCGAAGGTCCAAAAATAGTGGAAGGGGCTTATGATGATCGAGGAATACTTGGAGGGATTTTTGATGGTCGACAATTACTCGGAGGGTTTATCGATAGTGAAGAATTACTTAAAGGGTTTCTTGATAGTCAAAAATACTTAAGAGTTTCTTGAGTGTCAAGAATTACTCTAAGGATTTCTTGATGATTGAGAATCACTAAGAATATTTCTCCATGGTCCAGAATTTCTCGGTGGATGTTTTAAAGATCAAATAAAAATTGGCAAGTTATTGTTGATCCAGAAGTACTTAGAGAGTTTTGCAATGGTAGAGTGATACTTGGAAGGGTTTTTAATAGTTAAGAATTTCTGGTAGGGTGTTTAAATCGTCGGAATTCACTCGTTATCGATGGTCGAAAAATACTCCGTCGTTTTCGATGGTCTAGTTATATTTCAAAAGATTTTTAATAGATAAACACTTCTTGAAAGGTTTTTAATGGTCGAAAGTTACTCAGAGGGTTTCTTAATGATGAAAAATGACTTGAAAGGTTTTTGGATAGTGAAGAAACACTTGGATGGGTTTTCGATGTTCAGAATTACTCAAAGGGGTTTCAGATAAGTAAGTAACACGCGAAAGGGTTCTTGATGGTCAAGGAATACTCAAAGGGTTTTCTTATGGTTGGAAATTATACGGAGAGTTTCTTGATGGTCGAAGACTACTTGGAGAGGTTTTGATGGTCAAGAATTATTTAGAATGTTTCTTGATCGTCGAGAATTACTCGGAGGGGATATCAAATTTTGAGAATTATTTAGAATGTTCATTGATTATCGAGAAATACTTAAAGAGGTTTTGGATGTTTAAGAATTATTAAGAGGGATTCTAGATGCTCAACAATTACTTCGTGGGATTATTTATGGTCAAGAAACGGTAGGGGGTCAGTTTTCCCAATCAATTTTTCCCAATACTGTTTATCCCAAAAATTCAATTTCCTTAAATGTTGGTTTTCCCAATTTCAATATCCAAAAAAAATTTTTGCCAAAAATAGGTTTTCCCAAAGAATAATTTATTTTATAAAAAATTACTCTGAAAATCATAAAAAAAAATTTTTGTATTAAAGAATCTCAGAGAAATATTATAGCCACCTGTTCGAAGGTAGGTTAAGATGTCATCATTTTCTACATATTTGTGGTATTTCTTAACAATTTCGTATATTTGTGCTTGAAGTTTTTGTCGCTTAGCATCCTAAGATTTTCGAATTCGGTGTCTTAGCTGCATTCATTGTCCTGATTGTTCAGCACACAGTTCTTCTAGAAAATCATAGAAACTTGGGTGTTTTTTTCTAACAAAAAGTTGGAATCTGTTATGCCATCGTTCTGCGGCATTATTTGTTTTTAAAATTTTGTCTATTGTCGCTTGATATTGACTCCATAAGTTAGGGCAATAACGAGGTGGCACGGCTCAGCGTCGTCCTCGACAATTTTTACCAGACACATAGGTTTCTTTAAAATACTGAGCAATATGCTCAAGCTCTTCTGGTAGGTTAGCTTGCAGTTTTTTAAAATGTCGAGGAATACTATCAGCAGGAACAAAAGCGAGTGCACACAGCATCTCAGTTCCGTTTTTCACATCACGATTATCCGGATCGTTATACTGACGCTGTAGTCCCCCGTCTTGTATGCGATGATAGATACTTTGGCGAAGGTGGAAAGAGCAACAAGAAGAACGTGTGCCTGTAATCACCTCATTGACAGCTCTTACTGTTGAAAAGCTCAAAGTCTGTCATCATAGTTGTGGGGAAATTTATTTCAATTAGGAAAAGTCTAGCATACTCTACAACTACTTTAAATACTTTTCTGTATGATTCGGTATCTTTCCTTTCCATCAAAGCATACACTAATGACACTTCCACATGCTGTTCATTACCTCTTGCATCCATTTGTGACATTAAACCGAGAATCGTAAAAACTTGATGAAAAATTGTCGGCGCCACGCTGAAATTTGCGTCGGCAAACCACATAGGACTGCAAAATAAGTATGTTAGATTTTCCGAAGTAGCATGCACAATAACTCGATTGGTCAATGAGGAATCATCATCTTTATAAGAGTCATAAATAAGAGTGTCATCATTGCTTAAAGTACGTCGAAATTGATCGATTATCTCCCGCAAATCTTCAATATTTGCAGGATTTTCGGGCATATGTTGCAACCGCGTACGAGAAATTTTTTTTCATAGGTACTCCCGTTTCGGTAAATGAATCAGCACACTTGCAAACGACTGCAGACGATCATATTAGTGCATAAACGGTCAAATTTTTAAAAAATAATCCAGCAAAATCAGTAGGATTGATAAATAACCTTATGGGACGGTGCGTAACTCGCAACGCATAATTTGATCCGGCGGCGGCGGTGCTTCCGGGTGATCCTGCGCTTTTCTTTTTGAATTGTTTTGAAATTTCAAGGCAGCAGCTTCTTTGTAATCTGGAGCGTGGTTGCAATGGATGGATTGCAGGGGACCTTTCTGTACAATTATAAATTGATTGGGAAAACTGACCCTTAATCCAAGAACCACTTAGAGGGTTTCTCGATGGTCAAAAATACTCAAAGAGTTTCTTAAGGGTCAGAAATTACTCTAGGGGTTTCTCGAAGGTCAAAAAATAGTCAGAGGGGCTTATGATGATCGAGAAATACTTGGAAGGTTTCGATGGTCGACAATAACTTAAAGAATTTTTTTATGCTCAAGAATTACTTAGAAGATTTCTAGATTTTTTTAAATCCCTTAAAATATTTCTTCATGGTCCAGAAATTCTAGGAGAGTATTTTGATGGTCAAATGAAATTCAAAGGGGTTATCAATGGTCGAGAAGTACTTGGAAAGTTTTACGATGGTACAGTGATACTTCAAGGGGTTTTCGATAGTAGAGAATTACACAAAGAGTTTCTTCATGGTCGATAAATACTAGGAGGAATTTTGTATGGTCAAGAATGACTCAGAAATTTTATAGATTCTTAAAAATCTTTCGAAGGCAGTTCTATGATCTAGAATTACTTAAAGGGGTTCTCAATGGTCGAAAACTACTTAAATGGTTCGTAGATGATCGGGAAATACTCAGAGGGGTTTGAGAGAGTCAAGTTATACGCGAAAAGGGTTATCGATGGTCGAGAAATACTTAAAGGGGTTTTTGATGTTTGACAAATACTTGAATCTCGATTGTCGAAAAATACTTGAAAGGGATCTCGATAGTCTAGTTATTCTATAAGAGATTTTCGATGGTCAAGGACTACCCAAAGGTTTTAATGGTTGAAAAATACTTGGAGGCCTTCTCGATGGTCAAGAAATACTCGGAGCGGTTTTCGATGGTCGAGAACTACTTGTAAGGTTTTTCCATGTTGAATAAAATCTTAGAGGGCCTTTAAATGGTCAATGATTACTTAAAGGGGTTATCGATGGTAGAGAAATATTCCAAGGGGTTATAGATGGTTAAAAATTACTCGAAGGGTTTTTAGGTAGTCAAGAATCACTGGGCGGGTTTTTTGGTGATCAAAAATCACTCATAGGATTTCTCAAAGGTCCAAAAATAGTTAAAAGGGTTTTTAATGATCATAAATACTGAGTTTGATGATCAAGAATTACTCGAAGTGTTTTTGATAATCAACCATACTTAAAGAGTTTCTTGATGGTCAGGACTTACTCTAGAGATTTCTCGATGGTCAACAAATAAGCGAATGGGTTTTCGTTGGTCAAGAAATACTTGAAAAGTTTTTCGATTATCCAAAATACTTTAAAGGTTTCTTTATAGTCGAAAATACTTGATGAGTTTCTTGATAATTACTTCTCAAGAATTACTTAAGGGATTTTTCGATGTTCGAAAATCACATATTTTTCGATGATCCAGAATTTCTCGAAGGGTAGCTTGATGGTAAAATATATTTTAAAGGGGTTATCGATGGTCAAGAATCACTTGGATAAGTTATTCATGGTCGAATAATACGCGGAAGAGTTATCTATGGTCAAATAATACGCGAAAGGGTTGTCGATGGTCGAGAATTACTTGAAGGCCATATCTATGATTAAGAATTACTCAGAGGGTATCTTTGTGTTCGAGAAATACTACGAGATGTTTTCGATGGTTGATAATTATTCGTAGGGTTTCTTAGAAGTCGATATATACTCGGAGGGGTAACCGATTGTCAAATTATGATTTGTGTTCTATTTAATAGTCAAGAAATACCCAATGTGTTCCTCGATGATCAAGAATTATTTAGACGATTTCATGATGCTCAACAATTACTTGGTGGGATTTTTAATGGTCTAGAATTACGAGAAAATATTTTTAATGGTCGAAAATTTTTTTAAATGTTTTTCTATTGTCAAGAAATACCCAAAAGGTTTTAAATGTTCGAGAATCATTCGGAGGGTTTTAAGATGGTCGACAAAAAGGCGGAGGTGTCTGCGTTAGTAAAAAATTACTTGAATCGTTAATGCATTAGCAAAGATTTCTAAAAGCCGTTTAAGATAGTTATGTAATACTAAGAGGTTTTCGGACGTCGAGAATTACTCAAAGGGTTTTTTGATGGTCGAGAAATACTTATAGCGGTTGTTGAAGGTTATCAATACTCAGAAGGTTTTTGATAGTCAAATAATAAGCAGAGGGTCAAATAATATCAATAGCCAAGAATCACATATAGGGTTTGTTGATAATCGAAAATTTCTCTTTGATGGTCAAGAAACACTCAAAGGGGTTCTTGATAGACAAAAAATACTCGGAAAAGTTTTCCATGGTCAAAAATCACTCGAAAGGTTTTTCTAAAAAGTCTAGAATTTTTTAGAAGCTTTTTTAACAGTGAAGTATTACTTTAATGAGTTTCTTATTGTCGAAAAATTCTCAGAGGGTTTCTCGATACTAGGAAATCTTTCGGCAGGTTGCTTGATGTCCGAGAATTAATTGGAGGGATTCTTGATGGTCGTGAATTACTCGAAGGGTTTCTCGATGATTGAGAAATACCCGAAGGGGTTTTTATTAGTCAAAAATTACATAGTTGACTTATTGATGGAAGAGAAATACTCAGAGTGGATTTCGATGGTCAAGAATTACTCGAAGGGGTTTTCGATGGTCGAGAAAGTCACTGAGGGTTTTTTGATGGTCGAAAAATACTTAAAAGGGTAGTCGATGGTCAAGTAATACTTGGTGTTGTATTAATTAGTCAAAAAATACCCAAAGGGTTTCTCGATGATCAAGAATTACTCAGATTATTTCACGATGGTCAAGAATTTCTTGAAAGGTGATTAAATGGTCAAGAATAACTCGAAATTGCTTATGATTAACAAAAATTTTTCGGAATGTTTCTTGACGGTCAAAAAATATCCAAAGGTTTTTCGGTGTTCTGGAATCACAGGGAGGGTTTTAAGATGGTCGAGAAAGACGCGGAGGTGTTTCCGTTGGTCGAAAATTACTTAGAAGGTTTGTGGATGGGCAAAGATTTCTTAAAGCGGTGTGTGTTAGTCAAAAAAGATTTAAAGAGGTTTTTGGTCGTAAAAAATTACTAAAACGTGTTTTAGATGATCAAGAAATACTTGGAGCGGTTTTTGAAGGTAAAGTAATACTCAGAGTGGTTTTTGCTGGTCAAATGATACGCAGATGGTAAAATAATATCAATGGCCGAAAATTACTTATAAGGATTGTTAATAGTAGGAAATTTTCTTTGATGGTCAAGAAATACTCGAAGGAGTTATCGATGCTTGAGAATCTTTCGGAAAATTGCTTAATATCCAAGAATTATTCGGAGTGTTTCTCGATGGTCGAGAATTACTTGAAGGGTTTTTCGTTGGTTGAGAAATACTCAGAGTGGCTTTCATCGGTTAAAAATTACTCAGATAGGATACCCATGGTTAAGTAATACGCAAAAGGTTTATCGATGGTGGAGAAATACTCGAAGTGGATTTCGATGGTCGAGAATTACTCAGAGGGGTTTTTGATGGTCAAAAAATACTTTAAAGATTTCTCGATTGTCGAGAATTATTTGGATATTGATAGTTAATGATTATCAAGAGAGTTTGTTAATTTTAAAGAAATATTTGTGGAGGTTGTTAAATCACTCGAAGGATTTTGCGATGGTAAAGTGATTCTTAGAGGTGTTTTCGACAGTCAAGAAATACTATATGGGTTTCTTAATGACCGAAAATTTTTCAGAAGATTTCTTGAAGGTCGAAAACTACGTTAAGGGGTTCTTGATGGTCAAAAAATACTTCAATGGTTTTTTAATGGTCAGGAATTACTCAGAAGGTTTTTCGATAGTCAAAAATACTTGATGAGTTTCTTTATTATCAAGAATTACTTTAAGAATTTTTTGATGTTTGAGAATCATTGAGAATATTTTTAAATGGCCAAGAATTTCTTAGAGGGTCTTTAGATGGTTAAATATATTTTATAAGGGTCATCGACAGTCAAGAATTACTCAAAGAGTTTCACGATAGTGAAATGATACTTGAAGGGGTTTTCGATAGTCAAGAATTACTTGGACGTAATATACATTGTTAAAAATTACTCAGATGGTTTCTGGATAGTCGATAAATACACGAAGGGTTTTTCGATGGTCAAAGATGACTCAGAATTTTTCTCGATGATCATAAATTTTCTGGAGGGGGTTTTGATGATCTAGAATTACTCAAAGGGTTTATCAATGGTCAAAAACGACTCATGGTGGTTTGTCGATGGTCGAGAAATACTAGAAGTGGTCTCAGATGTCTAAGTAATAAACGAAAGGGTTATTAATGGTCAAAAAATACTTAATGTTGTTTTTG
>JAPYYV010001683.1:0-23258 GCA_030522625.1 Copidosoma aretas | reverse complement strand
TCCACGGGGGGCTTGTGGAGGGCATGGAAAATTGTGAGGGGGGGGCGGGGGGGGTTTAGCTAATTTTAATTGGGTTAAAAACACAGAGAAATCAAGCGACTTTTCCCTTATTTTGTGGGGGGGCTGTGGGGGGGTCCATGGGGGGTCCAGGGGGGGGGGGGGGGGCGGCCACACCCAAATCATTATATAATATAGGAAGATATATATATATTTATGTTGGTGGTGATTTTATATGAATGAAGAGGAAGAGGCAAAGCCCTACACGATGCCTACTGCTTCAACTTTAATTGTATTGATGGCTGGAAAGGGAACTCTCCAGCTTGTATGTGATTTTAATTTTGAAATTCGTCTAATTGGTCGTTGGAAAGATTGCTTCACAATACGAGAAACATTTGTAAACATTTTATTGTAAGAAATTACAATTTGGAAAAATTTTGTGTGACAGATGTCAGCAAAAAAAATTATAAACAACTCAAGAAAGTAAATCAGAAGCAGTTGCACATTTTCTGATAAGACGTTACAAGGGAGAATTAGAATTTTTATTTGAATTGATTTTATTCTGGTTAGCGAATCATGGTCCATGATAGCCATACACATTATACAATGCTTAAAGGCGCGACAAATGCGCCACAGGCACAGTACAACATACTTATCAAAGAAAGTATCAGCATATAGTAATATCAAAGAATATTTTTGAAGTAATAAGGCATATGCCGAAAAGTGGCATTAGAAAAATGTAGTAGCTAAAAGTTAATACTGAAAAGCTTCATGAACTTTCTACACAGTGCGAGAATCACTTAAGTTAGCCGTTGATAAAGAGTAGTCTCTATACAAATCTCGAAAGAGAACTGAATGTCATGAACGTTAAAAAATATTACCGTTGCGGAATTTGCACGTTTAAACGTGATTCACTACCTTGAAGCGGCTTTTGTTCTATCTCTTTCTCTCTCTCTCTTGAAATGCACAAATGTCAAATTACTCTTGACTCTCCCTTATTATCGCACAGTTTTTCAGTATAATAAAAAACCTTGCAAAAAACACTGTTTCTTAGCGGACTATGTCATTTATTACGCAAACGACTTATGTGTAAGATACAGTGATGATTTTTTGTCCTCGAATGTTTGTACCACGTATTCCTGATATCTGCTGCACTCTGTTTAAAATCTAAGCGATCGCGGCGGCATTGCACGCGTGCACCGCTTGCAAGACCGTGAGTGCTTTCGTAATGCCAGCACACAGTGGCTTGCGTGAGTGTTGAGCTGGTTTCGAGCGCAACGGTCCACTGTTTATCTAGTACTTTCACTACGATCCTGCAGCGATCCCGTAGTGTTAGGTTGTACTGACTACAGTTTTGTTGATCTGATAAGCTCCCACATGTGGCAGGCACGACGGGCCACTGTTTTTTCTATGTAGGAACGTCTGTTATAAAACGCCGACCAGGCAATGAGCGCAGCCACTGACGTTGTCGAAAATAATTGCTCAATAGCGACAAATTCAGCTAATTAATGATGCCTGTCGCTGCCACCACTTTAAATATTAGCTATAAAGCGCTCACGAGCAGCACGCTCCGCTGTGAAAGTTAAAATCTTAGTCACAACATGTTATGATTTCAGCGAAAAAATGATCCTACAATTGAATTAACGCATATTATTTTTTAGTGCAAGTATTTTAATTGATCAAAAATATAATATATTTTTAATGAAAAATTTATAAATTTTTTGTCATATGTTATCTCACTTTTAAAAAATATACACTGTCACTGTATGCTTTACTGTTTTTTTTCTACAGGGTTCAACATTGTTTATACTTTTATAATCAATCGATCTTCTCGGATTCGCGACTTCACGTAAACCAACTGATACGATGCCACCTCTAGCAGCGACTGAAAGTTTTAGCTAATCTTGTTGTTTTCTCGTGTCAATATTTTTTTTTAATATAAAAAGCGATTCTTTCTAGCGCGCTCGATACTCCTGACACTTGCACAGCTAATAATATCATGCTTATTTCGCCTAGAGTACAAAAGTAAATGTTTCAGATCATCTTTACATACAGCTTTAAAAGCAGTATCGTAACGATGCCAACCCCTCCACTCACAACACTTACGAATATAGCTTTATAATGAAAATAGCTTTATACATTATATAAAATCTATAATAGTTATTCCACAAGAAAATGTTCACTGCAGCATTGATTGTAATTCGGTGAAAAGCGATCGAACGGCGACGTCTGAAACATATCATGTGTTGAACCTAGCCGCGATCGCTAAGCTCTTCAACAGAGTGCAGCAGATATTAGAGGTACGTGATAAAAACATCTGAGGACAGAAAATTATCAGTGGTTCTTACGTGTAAGTCGTTTGCACGATGTATGACATACCCCGCTGCAAACCCGTGATTTCTGCAAGTTTTATAGCATATTGATAAACCGTACGATTAACAAAGGAGAGAGACAAGTGATGCGACGTTTGCGCTTTCTAAAAGAGAGAGAGAGAGCGAGAGATAGAGAGGAAGAGAGAGGGAAAGAGAGAGAAACAAAAGTCGCTTTAAGGTGGTAGATTACGTTTGAACGTGCAAAAACTGCATCCACAATCTTTTTGCAGGCTTATGACATTCCATTTTCTCCCTATCTTTTGCATAGTCTTATTAAAAGTAATCTCATATGGCAAATTGATGCGTGTATTGAGAAAATGTGCAACTGTTTTATGATCCACTTTCTTGAGTTGTATATACTTTTTTTTTGTCAACGTTTTGCAAGCGCTTTCACAGAGCAAAAATGATCCGTCCCAGCTACATCAGCGGTGGCGGCAGCAGCGGTCATCGATTGACTGAATTTAAAGTTATTGGTCAATTAGTTCCTAAGATTCAAGCTTGATCCTGCCGCCGCCCCGCGCGAATAACTATCTTATTTCAACATTTTGAACGCTAAACAAACTTTCTGCTGCAAACTGCGCTGGATCGTCCGTGTCGCCGCCTACTACACAAATAGAAGTATTCGACAGGGTTAGACAGTGCTGCCACGCTGAATTAAAAACGATGTTAGGCTTTTACGATAACCAGAGTGCATCAGACGGTTTTCACAATGTCCTGCATCTGAAAAAACGACTCATATAGATCGTAAAAGTTGATACTCGTGGGTACCGTGAAATCCGCTTCTTGCAGGTATCAGCTTAAAAATGTGCAGTACTTTTGGAAAAAGACCTAATGCGTGCTGGTTATCTGCGCCACCTGACATCATTTTTCAGTCTGCATGGCAGCACCGTCTTCCCTGTCAAATATTACTTTCTGTGTAATGGGCTTGCACGGTTACGAAACAAGTAACTTTTCCGCTTATTCTTAGAAAGTAGTATCCCGAGCAGCACGCGGAGAGCTTTACTGCAGTCGACGTCGGCAAGAACTTTGATTGTCACTCAAGTTATAGATTAAATGACTTACCTTTGAAGTAGCACTATCTCTCCGATTGGTCGTTTGCGGTATCGTTAGCGGCGTTCGTGGGCCCCTGACACAATTAGTGGTAATGACGGCGGTAGTGGCTGCGGAATCGATGGTCATCATCATCAACTAGCTAAATTCGCCGCTATTAGTGACTACACTGCATCGCCCGCACCGCGTTTTAAATTAGAAGTCCCTACACCAAAAAAAATTTAGGCCACATGTAGAATAGTATTAGCTCCACAACACTGCAGTTAATAAGACCAATTTAGGACCATAGTGAGATCCAACCCGATGCTGTTGGACGTGCACTACGCACACATTGATTTGCGAACTCGAAAAACCAGGGCTTTGCGAGTTAAGTGCCACTGATGCTTATTGAAAGGGCTAGGTAATACTGGTACCAAGGTACTCTATCTCACCGACCGTGTACTACAATGTGCTTTAATTGCTCTACTGTTTCAAAATGAATTAACGTTTGCGTTATACTTACTTGAGTGCATGCTTACTATGTGCTGCATCACTAAAAATACTCTGATTGAAAAATAATAATAACATCAAAAATAATGAGATCAATAATCAGCACAATAAGTAACAATTATTATACTTATCATAATTTCGAGAACAAACAGTATAGTTATAATGACATACGCGGCAGAAATAGCAAACAATATTTGTATAAAATAAGAAAGAAGCTTTTAGTTATAACGTATTGTGGATTGTGGTGTAGGTCTTACCACTTCTGAATTCTACGGATTTTAGAGAGAGAGAGAGAGAGAGAGAGAGAGAGAGAGAGAGAGAGAGAGAGAGAGAGAGAGAGAAATAACCTGAAAACCTTTAGTTTGACACTTTAAAGTTGGCAGCCTAGCAAGAGCTAGCAGACAAGCAGACCAAAGAATTAAACGACGGTTGTGTTTACCGTATCGTCGGCTGCCTATTTGCGATGTTCTGCGGCGTTTTAATGAAAAATAAGTTCACCATTTAGCGATAAACTTTTAATTTATAATATTAGATCTTAATAACAACATATTCTTTTGCACGTCGAATTTTTGTATGCAACAAGGACGTGTTCCTGTCATGCAGCTCTGATTAAGAGGTTTACTTCTACTTTTATCCCGATTGCTATTAATTACTAGTAGCAACTTCGATGCATTACACTTGTATTCTTCTTATTAATTTTAATCAATTGTTATCATTTATTGCTAATATAGTGCTCATTGATGAACGTTTGTTAGCCCAAGACTCAAAAAATGATGTGCTAACAAATAACAAACCATTAGATTGATTTATCTCAAAATAAGATAGCTTCTGACTGTATTGCCCGATTAATAAAAAAAGTATATTTTTTGACAAGATCGCCACTAAGTGTAAAAGAGTAAGTGTTTAAAAATATATGTATAGAATGATTGAGAAAACAAATGTAAACATTTTTATGGAATTATTAAGGTGCTTTAGTTACCCTGTAAACTGATTTTGCTCTATTCTCCCGTACAACACGGATAATAAATGATACTTAATCCTTCCAAAGGGCTTTGCTAGATTCTTTTGACATAATACCAAGTGCGTGAGTGAACAAAAGGAAAGCATAGGAATCCTATGGTCTCATAGTTTATTAGTCTTATACAGTTGGAGAAACGTAAAGTTACAATACATATCTTTAATTCTTACGTTATAACGTAATATAAGTAATTCAATGGCAGGAGTTACATAAAAGTGATTGAGCAGAATCAGGACTCGGACAAAAATATGGACGAAACTTTTGAAGAGAGCGGAGATAAGCTTATTATTACTAGTAATAATAGTGAGAAGGATACAAATTATCTTAAAAGAACGACAGACCAAAATTGAATATGTAATTTATCGGATAAAGAAGATATGTAACAGTATATTTATCATTACTGCTGACATGTACAAAAAATGTATTTCCGATTACCGAACTCTTTCATTTAATACCCATATTTCAGGGGTTGCAGTGAAATGGATGATCCGCCATTTTGTGTTAGTCACCATTTTAAATGGAAATTTATGCGATACATTTTAATGTATTCTACGTACCAATCACTTTTATTTGATACCCATATTGCAAAAGTTGTAGTGAAATAGATAATTTACCATTATGTGTGAGTCACCATTTTGATTCAAAAAAACACTTTACACCTTATTACATAAAATGCATGCTCGCTGCTCGTTTGATCAAAAATAATGAAAAGCATTAATAATTTTTTCATCTTTTTTTACCATGCAGCGGCAGTCATCAATTAGCTGAATTCATAATATTATAGAGTATTTTCTCGTTTTTCATGTAGTTTAAATTGTACATCATGTTACGTCGATCTTCTGGGGCAAATAGCTTCGAAATAAAAACACTTGTTTTTATGCGACGTTTCGTCGACTGGTGTGCCGACATCTTTAGGCTTTCGTTAACGAATGAAATCAATTAGAATGACTGATTTTATTGGTTTTAATTTACAAAACAAACGTCAGCAAATTACCTTATTATTAAACACTGAAGAAAATTTATTGCACGTATCAAGCAAACGACTTATACGCAAGTCAGACTGGCAAAGGCCTCGTCGTTACGCAGTGTTTTCCTATCTAATAATTACGTGTACATCTACATTCGTACATATACCCTAAGGCCAGAAACGTACAGATATGAAGAATCTTTTGTACGTATGACTCAAGATATACATATCTTCTTTCCTATTTATATGATGACTGTCGGAGACAATGCACAGCATTTTGGAAATTAAACGTTTATTATAATTCGGCTCTTTGTCTAATATTTTAATATCATCCCATTTAAGGTGGTTTCGTCGTTTTTTTTCTAGTCGATAAAGTTGTACGAAAAATTGCTATATCGTAACCAATGTATTGTAGATTTAATAGCAGACAGAAACAGTGCGGTTGACAACTAAGTTTTCGAGAAAATACCGAGTGAAAATTTTTTTCTTTAGCACGCAGTCTTATGGATGTTAACATTAAAATGACTCATATAAAAAAATGAATTGATGAATCCTTGTGATCACAGATGTTCTTAAAGCTTTTTTTTCGCTAATTTTTTTGATATAATAAAAATAGTACGTTGATGACTCTGATTTTAAAAAAATTGTGAGGAAAGTAATCTGTTCTCTTTTGCGCATGAGCAGATGATAGTATTAAAGTATTATCTTCCTTTTGATAAATAATGTACGGTTTTCTCAAAGGGTTTTAACTTTCTTACTTGACCACGTGGGTAAAAAAGTTATTAATTATAAAAAAAAGCCAAAAACTTTTTGTATTATACAAAAAACCTTACAGGGCCCCTTGCTTGGTACGGCACCAAACGAAGCCACCTTAAAGGTGTGTCTATTAGAAATTTGGTGTAATTAAACCCCTGAATCGGATTTATAATTATTCATGTGCTCCCTTTTTCTCTCTTTTAGAGCTCTTTTTGTCATTCCAGTGTACTTAGCGAGGAAGTTGCCTAATGAGATTTAATATATCACATGTGTGTTAGCCCAAATTTGTGTTTTATCTTTGCCCAGTTGAATAATACTATGAAGTTTCTTGTAAATTCTGAAAAATATTTCCATGTTAAACTTTTTTTAGATATTGTCTGATTTTATCAAAAATTATGGGAAAATATGGAATAGTTAATATTGATTTATTGTTAAAATTTTTCTCTACACTATTTAAAGTGTTTTTGTTGTAAATTCTGGATATTCTTTTTTTTTAATATTTTTTAATAAAATAATTTAGGTAATCATTTTCATGTAGCATCTGCTTTACAATTCGGATGTTTTCCCCGTCGAAAGATTTATCTGATAATTTTATAGCTCTATATATTAAATTAGAAATCATGTTATTCGTTTGTTGTTTAGTGTGACTCGATTTAAAATTTAAAAGTCTGATTGTGGATGTTTTTTTTCTATTCAAATTTGTTATAATCTTATTATTTTTATTGATCAGTGTAATGTCTAAGAAATTAATTTGCGGTCAGTTTCTACTTCATATGTAAATTTTTATAAATATTATAGTCCTTGAAGACTTGGATAATGGTTTCTTCTCGACTGTCTTTATGAACACATGTAATTGAATCGTCAATATACAAAAAGTAAAAAAGTCACTCGATATCATGTTTATCCTTTAATTCTCTCCAACAGCTACTAACGCAGCCCTCAAGCGTCAAATTAGCGAAAAGAGGAGACATAGGTGACCCCATAGGAGTACCAAATGTTTGACGGTACAATGTATTATTGAATGAAAAACATGTGTTGTTATATAAAAATTTTGTAAGTTATATTATCTTATTGAATGGAATCTTTGACACTCGGAGAATGTGACTGGCCCGTCTTTCAAGGCTCTCTACAGCTAGCTCGCACGGTATATTTGTAAACCAAGAGAGAACGTCGATCGACACCACACATAGTCATCCGGTATAGTAACCGACTTGATTTTATCTAATAGTTTTATACTATTATGAATATGAAATTTTGATTTTGGAATGATGGTTTTTAAACTATTATAAAAAATTTTGGAAAGTGTGTCGGTTGGGCTATTGACAAAAGAAATGATTGGTCTTAGTGGAACATCTTGTTTGTGTATTTTTGGAAGGCCGTGAGCCTTGGCCAACTGTGAGTCTGTTTGTGTTAGTTGAATACTATGATGTTTGAAATTTGGAAATTCATTGTTATTAAGAAATTTTAATTGCTCATACACGTTTTTTTGCAATCATTTCAATGTGTCTCTTTTAATTTCTGAATATACCCTAGTGTCGCTCAGTAGCACCAACATTTTATCAATGTATTCCTGCTTTTCCAGGCACACCGAAACGTTGCCCTTATCCACTTTTAAAAACATAATATTAGTATTATTTTTCGTAAATTGTTTTGTTAAAATAGCACATCTGTTCATATGAACATCTTTTTTCGAAATATGTTTTTTTTTGTATTTAAGGTGATCATTGGAGTTACAGTCTGTCTTATTGTTTATCTTGATTGTTCTGATATCTTTAGATTTACAAGACTATTTTCTAAATCTTTAAAAATGTTTATGACATCACTTTTATTTAGTGTAGACACTTTTTCATTTGAACCAGGTCCGAGTGATACTATTTTTGCCACGTCTTCAGGTACATGTGCGTTTGTTAAGTTAACAAAATTTTTACTATTGACGGTCAGTTGAACCTATGGTTTTTTGCGCTCAAATTTGCCTTGTAGACCAGCTTTAGTTAAATTCTTAATATTACCACATTTTCTGTCAACACTCATAAAAAAAGTTTTTAATTGTATTGTGTTAATTCTAAATTGTTTTAAATCTCCGAACAAATTGTATAAAGACTTTTTTAAATATTTAATATGTGTAGAAATTTCATTAATCTCGAAATTAAGAAAACGCTTGCATATATTGTTGACTAAATTCGACGAGAGTTTATTGCACACTTTGCTTTGGAACTGTTTACTATGAAAATTTTTACTGGCGTTTTATGAATGTACGTATTTAATACAGACGCTATCGGAGCTAGTAATGATGAATAAGTAAGGCAACGCTTGAAATGTTATAAATAATCCTTGTGAAAATATAAAGGCGAATAATGAGTAAAGCTATAATAAGAACATTGTAGGGGATGAATGTTATGCAACATCGGTAAGATTGAAATACTTTGCTATATGTATTTTCCACAATAGAGTAGTGATACATGTCAGCACAAAATATAACAGTCCCAAGAAAGGAATGTCATAACATATCTCTTTGAAATTAACTTCTCTTGACAGCTCGGTGATAGTCGTCAACGAAAAACAAATCGGACATTGTTCTTAATTTGTTATAAATCGCTGATTGACGTCGGTGTACAACATTAAATTGTCTCGATCAAGAGGATTTTTCTTTTTCGCGATAGCTGAACGGTAGGTGTTAGCAAATAACACAATAAATATTGTTTTAAATTTTTACAAACCCTTGATCGGTCAACAAAGTTGAATCTGTGTAACTCTATCGTATTTAAAAATATGCTAATGTAGAGTATAAGCACGCGCCAATCCTATGTTATTTGGTACATCTTTACTCTCGCGGCAGAGCACGCTGCCTACAAGCGCTTCATAGCTAATATCGGCGGCGGTTGCGGCGGTCATCAAGAATTAGCTGAATTAACCGCTTTTGAGCAATTATTTCGCATAACACCAGTGACTGCGCTGCATTGCCAGCAGTATTATAAGTTCCTATATTCAAAAAACTGTCCCGTCTTGGCTACCCCATGTAGGTAATAGCGTATTCGCTCCCAATTACTGTAGTCGAAACGATCGACCACAGTGTAGCCGCTGTATAACTATAATGAGAGCCGACCCGACGCTGTAGGGCGTACGCATGCCGTGCGTCGCACAGGGGGCCGATCGCCAGAAAACTGGCACATATCAAAAATTGGATTTTTGAATTTAAAATTTCTTATTTGGGGGTTTTTGAGGTAGCTGATTACAAATTTTACATCAAAAGTGCCAAAGTTTACCCCCTTAACCCTTTATAGTCCATCCTCTATCATTAGATAAGATGTATTTCATAATTTTATCAAATTTCTTATTATTTTCTAGGTTTATTAGGTCATTGATTACAAATTTTATATTAAAAGTGCCAAAAGTCACCTCCTTCACCCCAGCATGATTATTCTTACGCATAAAATATCTTTTTACAATGATTTAGGCAACAAAAATAAATAAATGCCAATTGGAAAAAATTTCTAATAGTTTATTTATTATTTCATTAAATTACTTATTAAAATAGAAAACTTGTTTCATCATCTGACGAGTTTTCAGTAGTACCTGTTGTCAAACCCTCCGACATTGATGAATCCTCTTGCAATGTACTTTCATCAATTATTTCCATGAATTTTGCAGTAACATCTGTACCATATCTTCTGACAAAGACTTCATTGGGTTTGTAGGTAACTTCCGACAACTCGAGATAAATGGGTCCGAAGAAATTAGGAATATATTGAAGATGTTTTCCATGGTCTTTTTTCTTGAACACTTGCGAGAAAAGTTTTCACAGAATTTTTTAGAGTACTTATTGCACAAATCTTGAGCATCTTCAGACATTTGTCCTATAGGTAGAAGGGCATGAGATATGATGGTCAACCCATGAATTAAAATTTTGTGTACAGTAGTTGGCATGTAGTACCATGAATACAGCCTAACGTATTTCCTTGTAGTCCGTAGGCAATAATTCTCGAATTCTATAATATTAATGTTATGTCCAGATGATAACGTTTGTAAAATAACGTATAATCTATGAATTAAATTTAGGTAGATACCACTTATACGGGCAGAAATCTTATAATTTTCAATGAAGCAATGAGCGGTATTGCCACAGTTGGTACTGCCGTATCCTGGTTTTGATTTGTCAGAGATAAGGCCCAACTCTGTTTTAAAGGCTTCTTGTAAACTCTTTTTCCTTGCTTGCACATACTTTTTGTCTTTATCACTACGAGCTCGCCATTTTTCCCGTTCAAATTTTTACGATTAATGTCAACAACATTCAAAAGATCTTATCCACGCATGCAAAAAGGATATTCCAAATTTAAGGATTTTTTCACTGACTTGCTGATATCAATATTGTCAATACTATTGAAATATTTCGATGTAACACTACAGTAATGTTGCGCTGAAAAAGTACCAGTTAAAGAATTACGTATTTCGCCATCAATCATGGTCGAGGCTAGTTGATAATTTACTGCTACATCTTTTCCATTTATTGTAATTTTAAAAGAGATAAGTGCTATAATTTCTAATTTTACTCTATTAGTTTCCTCTGAAATTACTTCATCAGTCTCACGTATAAACTGCGTTTTGATCGGTCTGCAGTATCTTGCAGACGAATGTCTTGGATTTTTCCAAACGATCGTACTTAGTTAAGTTAAATCATTCATGTATACAGGTTGCAGTCGGACAAAAGAAGTAAACAAATACTTGCATCAGTTTGGTGCTGATCATTGACAAATTTTTGCTTGTAAACATTGTGTCCAGAACTTCCATCACATCCCCATTTTCTAATTAAAACTAAATTTGGTAATTGTTCAGCACGTAAGGAGTTCATTAAAATTTTCGTGCTTTTATGGAAAATTTTCTTTTGGAGCGACTTACTAGCATGTGTGAGATCTTTTCAATAGTCTTCTCTGTTATCTTAAAGCTTAAGTTATAAGTTTACATATAGATTGGTCATCACATACACAAAAAATTGTGAACACTTAATTTCAAAATTTTTACTACACGCAAAAAGTTTATAATTTTTTTGTGGAATAACTCATATGTATTTGTATACTTCTCAGTGCTCGTATGTAAACATTCTGTACTCTCATTTTGTAAGAGAAAATTTAATATTTTGAGGCTAGACAGCCAGGAACGGTTAGAAAAAAGGTCGTTTGTTTATATTGTCTTATTTTTTGTTCATTCAGTCATACTGAATTTATTTTTTAATCATGCATGAAAAATTGCCGGGCAGCCAGGGGCAGCTAAATTTTTTTTTTTTTTAAGTTAGTACATCGTACTACAACTTTAGATAGGTTTGATCGCAGAATTCTACAGAATAATTGAACTTTTTTACTGAAAACCGTTTTTTTTCGTTCAATTTGCAATGTAAAAATCCTAAAATGTTATTGTTTTTCTACTTATTACTATGGAATGAATAAATATTTTTTAACGTATTATATTCTACTCACCTCCAGGAGTTGAATCCATATTAAAATAAGCTTTTTTATTAAAGGTATACGCTCATTTTTGTACTACTATATTTTACTCACAAACTTTACCCGATAGCTGTTATTTGAGAATAGCAACTTAGCACCTTTAATTTTTGAGTAGGTAAGGGTAGTCAGACCCTTATATAAGTATTTCATGACGCTTAGAGTATAACTTCAGCCAACCCAACAGGAAAAAATGTTTGAATAAAAATTTTTTTTTTCAATTATGGCTAGCTTTTCGGAGATTGGCCCCACTGTGCGTCGCTCTGCCCACCGACTACGCATAGTAAAATAAGTCAAGTTGTGGATGCTACTACGAGACAGGATTTTTTCAGTGTATGTGCCATTTGTGATGGTATAGGCGTTTCTTTAGTGTCTGACCCACTGCCCTATCTCTCTCCTCTTGTTAATAATATGTAGCACGATACCGCAGCGTATGTATCACAGTCAAGGAAAAATTATGCTAAGTATTACATATTTCATTTTCTATGTACACGTCAAAAATTAATTGGCAATCCACTCTCGGAGGATAAAAAGCCTCTAAAAGCTGGGACCAGAAAACGCTTGTAAATTACGGGTAGATCCGATTTTTTCGAGAGTACTATTCGAGCGTCGCAAACGCAAACATCCTTTTTCTAATTTTCTGGGGAAGTTTTCTTATCAACAAAATGATATTGTACCTTAGTAATGTTTGTGTTAATAGGTTTTAAAAGATATAGAATTTCTAGAGGAAAAAAGTGTAGTTCGTACGAAGTGAAAGTTTAGATGTAATCGTAAAAAATTAACGTAACATGGTCATGATAAAACGGAATAAATGGGTGGTTATGTCCATGGCGTGTGATAGTGTACAAAAAATATAACAAGTAATCGCCTTAAGAAAAGATAAAAATAGTCTTTTTAAATGATCTCATAGTTGCAAATGTTCGTGATAAACATTAGTCATGTATTGTTGAAACGCTTAAGTTGCATCTCCCACAATAAATTTCATCAACATACACAGACACACATACACACACACACAAACAAATGTTACAAACTGGGAAAAGTGTGGTGCGTGGTCTCATTACTCTCTCTCTCTGTCCGTCTCTCTCTCTCTCTCACACACACACACACACACACACACACACACACACACACACACACACACACACATATACTTACACACACAACTCGATTGTGTGGTAATAAACATAAGCGCTACTCTTGGCATGTTGAAGTGAATCCTGACTGTTCTGGCGTCAAGGCCGAGTGGTGGTGCTTTGTTTTGACAGCTCATAGTTGTGCTATAACTACTGATATGTATATCTTTTTGTTGCACGATTCCCTGCCGCTCGATAATGGTAATTAATAAATTGGGAAATTATGATCTCAATAAATTTTCCTTCACGTTGCTTTTTGATGTTAATCATGTTGATGAGTGGCTTTTGTGTGCTTCAATAGACAGTGTCAATATTATAGTTTAAACGTATAATAGCTTTGATACCCATTTGCAATTTACGTAAGAAAGTTTATTAAACAGAATCATAATCTTTTTTGATTTAACTATATGTTTCGATTGGGAAGCAGTCATTAATAAATTTTTACCAATTGGTACAGAATACCAAGTCATTCAGAACAACATTTAGCTTTTAAGCCACATAATCCATTAAAACAAAAAATTGGACTTATTTCAATTTCGTTGATAAGAATTTTAAATTGTTTGATAAAACGTGTTATGAAGAAAATTGCAATATTATACGGACATTATTAACTTAAAATGAGCATCCACTAAAATTTACTAACGCATACGTGGAAAAAAGAATTAATATGTCTAAAAATAATTGTTACAATTAAATAAACCTAATTTTTTATAACGATTATGCAGTATTACGGCTTACTAAATATCTTGACTGTAAAGTTACACAAATAGAAAAAAAATTCAACGTTAATGTCATTCATAAAAAAATTAATAAAATAAGCAAAGTAAGTCAATTTTGTAAAGATCAAATAAAATCAATGTGTAATCCTAATGTAGTAAACAAATTAGTTGTTATAATTGTAAAAGAGCATATACTGAACAGTCCAGCAGAAAATCAGAGACTAGATTTTATAAACCCATAAGAGATGTTAATAAGAAAAACGAAAGATCAGTTTTATATACACATGTGAAAGAGACCGGAAATAATATCAATTTCGATGATGTATAAATACCTGCTGTTGTAAGTGTAAAAAGTAGGCGCAAAGTTCTCGAAATGAAACATACAAGCACAAATACTGAGAATTTAAATAGACAGTTTGGTACAAATAATTTATTAGCATTTTTTGCAGAATTTTTTAATAGCAGTTAAAAATAGAAAAATTTGGACTTCCAGCAGCTCAAAGTGTATTATTTTAGATAGGTCGAGCTTTCTCTGATATCGCTGGTGCACGTCTGTTTACTTACGTATGATGTACTTGAGGTGGTATATGTAAGTCTTTGATCAAAGTGTATGAGTTTTGTTGTCAAAGAATGTAGTATGCAGTCTATAGATATAGAAGTTAGGACAAATGCAAGTTATCTTGGTAATTAATTAAATAATTAATCAGTAGCGAATATTTGTAAGTTATACGCTGGATATTATATCCCGTCTTCATTACAATGTACACAAATTATGTGCTTGAATAGGGCCTCATGAAAAAATTGGCCCAAACGCTGCGATAGATGAAAATAAAATAAAGTTGACAGCATAGCCGATAGATTTTTCTTTTAATTAATGATAAAAATGCTTGAGAATGAGCAAAAATCAATGCAAATAAATAAATAATTGTTGGCTTTAGGAGCAATTAATTATGTTAAGTATAAGTATATACGTATACAGACGAAATCTGGCGGGGGCTTGGGTATAGTTAAGCCAATTCAGGTCAAGTGGCCTCTTGACCAGCGCGCCGTTTCACTGCTCAGCCTTGGCCAGGCTTAACTACCTGCGTTGGCCCAAACGATCTGGCTTAGCAGCTTGATTTCTTTTTAAATCGGAATTGCTTGTTGCAGACTAGAGCATGCGCAACATGTTAGGGTGCGTTTACATGGAGGTTCGCAGAGGTTCCCAAGTTCGGGATTGACCTTTGGCGGGATATTCAATTCAAACGGACGTAGAACGAATTTTAATATAATTTGATTTAAACAGCAATGTAGCTACTTATTTAATCATAAAACGCTATTTTCTAAGATCATTATAGCGTTAGAAACTCTTTGGGGCATAAATACCGAAATTATAATATTTAATGATTAGTCAACAGTATTGAAGGTTACGTTGACATAAATACAGTCAGAAAGTAAATTATTAAGTTTTTGAAGTGAGAACTTCTTTAGGTGCGCCTCGCATTTTCGGACTGCCGCCGCGCCGGGTTGGGGACAAAAAGGCAAAAAATATACAGGTATACAACATGCGTACGTATTTTGGAAAGGAAGCAAGATAGACCAAAAATAACGATTTTTACGGGTCTCTCAAAGGGAAAAAAAAATATCGAGGCACACAATTTGGGAGGTGTTGAGTAATGTGAAAACATAGTCTCAAATTTCAGTGTTTTGAAAGTATCTTCATAAATTGTAGGGGTAAAATTTTGGGAAAAATTGTATCATGTTTAGTAAAGATTTACAAAGATGCAGAAATAATTTTCGAGGGTCATGCGTACACATAACCTCCAAATTTAAAAAAATGCGCCGTATCTTGAAAAGGAAGCAAGATAGACCAAAAATAACGATATTTACGGGTTTCCTAAAGGGGAAAAAACATCGCGGAGCACAAAAAGAAAGGTGTTGACATAAGTAAAGACATAATCTTAATTTTAAGTGTTTTTGACATTTCTTTATGGAATTAAGGTGACAAATTTTAGGAAAATTTCAAGCATGTTTGCTAAATTATTATAAACATTCGAAATCTATTTTTCGTTTTTTTGCATAAAAGTTTATGGGAAGACAGATAGATGGACCAAAAATAATAATTTTAAACTGTGAGCGCGTGTGTATTTTACTCACAAACTCTCGCTCTCCCTTTTATATCTTCAAAGTTCTCACTTCTGCGATGTGTCACATGTGACGCACCACGTTTTTCTTTTCAACTCCAAGGCTCATACAAGTCTCCACTGTTATGATACATCTTTGCCTTATTATTTAATGACAAATTAATTGTATATTTTGCTGTTTAAGTGAAATTATAGCAATATCGACGTAAGTCAGTTTGAATTGAATTGCCCACCAAAGGTCAATCCTGAACTTGCGATCCTCTGCGAATCTCCATGTAAACGCACCCTTATAGGTGCAGTGTTGAGTGAAACAGATTCTTGTAGTTGCAACTGGGAGTCAGATACCTGCGCCAGACAATGAATTTTTCATAGCACTAATCCAATAACTTACAGGGAGTATGCTATATATGTATAAACAAATTTTGTGGCCAATGACAGCTAAGTTCGTCGACGTTGTGAGTAGAAGAGAAAGGGACGCCACAGGTTCTCATCTTTGATGTCATTTCTTAGTATACATAGGTATACTGCAAGGTTTAGTATTTATTGAGATATGAACCGTTTAATTATTTCGAAACTGGTGTCCGGACACTTCATATAAAAATAGGTAAGCTTGTCAACCACTACGATTTCCAAAGGTATTTCAATTACAGTTATACTTTTGTTCACTATGGTTGATTATTTTAAGTTCAACCTGCTTACATTGCCAATATCCAACGAAGCAGTGATCGAGCGTCGTACACTGAAGATTTCCTTAATTAGGCATTCCATGTTCTTCGTCAAGCTGGCCATCCTCCAAGCACTTTCACTTGTAATTGAAACAGTCCGGTAAGATCTTGATACAACTGATGAAAATTTGTATAAGGTCCTGAAATAATATTTTCTCAAGATTTAAAATCGCAATATTTTCAAAATAAATAAAATGCTTACAGCTCAAAAAGCTGAAATCATTACGAACATTAATTTTTTTAAGAGTACTGGTGTTGGATCTGCAGAATGAATGTTTTTTTTGCAAGGATCAGTAGCCTGCTCTGGAAAAATATCTTTTGGTCTTCAAACAAGTTTTACTGCTAACAGCAGTGTTCACAGAAGGTACAAATTTTTACAGCTTCATTCTAATTCTTGAATTTTATTTTAACTACCCTCCTTAGAAACTTACAGTTGAATCTTATGTCAAAATCTCATGCGAATTTATCATGCTACTGTCTTATGCTACTTTCTCATACTGCTTACTCATGCAACTTTGTTATTACTTTAATTATAGGAAGAATTTTAACTAGAATAATATATCAACTGTTATACAAAATTATTTCTGCAGAATAACGAATGAAAAGTTTAACACAGCTGTGATAGGTAACAAGATTCAGGCAGAGAATATAGAACGTATCTCGATCATTATCTTTAGAAGGAAAGGTCAGACTTTATCTTGTTTCCATTTTACTGAACTACAAGAGTGAGTACTGTCTCCATTAGATAAGTGGCCTTACGGTTTATTATGTGTTAGTAACATACTGAGAGCGGCTGTTGGCTCAATGGTTAGTATGCTAGCCTCGGAAACAACACAGTTCGAGGGGCGATGGTTCGAACCCCGGTCAGGGCACTCAGATTTTGTTCGTTGGGCTAAATTATAAAGCATACAAGACCATGCATATGTATCAGGATTGCAAAACGACACATGATTCTCTCCATATATATAGCCACTCCGAGAAAATGTAGTCGTTATGGGACTACTAGTGTCTAATTTTACTTCAAGATTTTACGATTACAATTCGGAAAAGCACACAAATCATAAGTTTTTTAATTGACGACTGTGCCGTAACTAATCTTTTTTTTAACCTGTACAAAGCACTGGCTGTCGTTGTTAATATAGGTGCACAAACAGGAGTTTAATATAGATTAAGCTCGTATTTCTTACGTATTAAGACAGTTTTGAGCTTTTGCTAGCATTTAGATTGTAAAAAAAAAAATTTGGACATAGTTATATGTTTAAAAACTTGTTATTCGCATGATTTTATCGAATTGTAATATTAGTATCTATGAAAAAAATTCGGTCGGACTCGTGGGAGTCTAGAAAGGAGTGAGACACTACAATAGTGATTATTGATATCCATATTTTAGCCCATATTTAAAATGAACTTATTTTCGATAACCTAATGCACATGTTACTCTTAATCCAGTTGTTCGAACTTAAATATTTGTATATTTTGTATTATTATAGTACCTTATAAGTATTAAGTAGTATAATATAGTGAACAAAATGTTTTATGATAACGAATTTTATTTCTCAAAATGTACAGTATACACATGGATATACTGAACCGTGGAAGCAAGCAACGATAAACAATCAATGTTCAAACAAACAATATAAATTAAACGTAACCTTTATTACCCTTCAAGATTATACAAACGATAAACTGTAAGCCAACATCTGTGACGTTAACTATGTTGGATAAGATGGAGCCAATTAATAAAGTAAGAAGCATTTAATGCTCGGTGAAACAATAATATCAATTCCCTTACCTAAGACGGTGAGCGGAAGTATATATTTCGCTACATTTATTAAATAAAGTATTTACTAACAATTAATATAAAACTCGAAAAAATGAGTTAGTGTATCGAAATTCTGCTGTGATAGCGAAGCCTAAACAAATTATCAGTTGATTTTAAACGCAACATGAATTTTTTTTAAACATTTTTCGATTTCACGACAATGTAGCTAAAATAGAAGAATAGAAAACAATATTTTCATATCTGTACATGTCCCTGTTTGTGCGTCGCATTCTTCATTTTTTCTTTGGGTAACCCGCAAAAATTGTTACTTTCGGCCTATCTTCTTTTTTCTTCGAGATACAATAACTCCTCCTATTTTTGAGGTTATGCCTTTTTAAAATAACTTTAAATCAATTTTTGTTCGTATGCACCGATTTTTTGAACGTATCAGAATTTTTTCAAAGTATTTTCATCATTATTTCATGACTGTAAAGCCAAAATAGTGAAATTGTAGGTTACGTCGTATTGATTATAATACTCTTTGTCTGTAAACTTAGTGTGGCTATCTTTTTTCAAAAAATCCATAACAATGTATGTATTTTATCAATACAGATTTTTTCTCTCAAGATTTGGCATTTTGTAAGATAAGGTAATAATAAAACTTGTTTAATGTTATGCTCTTCTGCATTATTATTCTTAGTACTGCCTATACATACATGTACATAGTAGGGCTTCACCCTCTGCACGCTCCACGTGCCAACCCCTTTATTTTAAAATTCTCATTTTTTCATAGAAATATCTGATACAGTAATTTATTCTTTAGTCCATACATGCGTACTCTCATAGACGACTAAAATAAACATAAAATCTGCTTAGAAATCGAGCAAATATAGTCGATGCATAAAATCAGCACACAGATTTAGCAAACAATTATTTCTTATTAAATACTAGTGAATTACTCCAATCAGTATTCAAGTATAAGATTAATACATATGTATATGTATGTAATATTTATAGAATGAATAATGTTACAGAAACAATAAAAGACTTTTTTTAATCTTTTTTTTAGAATTTTTAAATCAATTATGAATGTGAGTTTATGAGATGGTAAAATTTTAAAATTCTTACTTTATTTTTTCGAGGGGGAAATATTTATACACTTATTTCTTTTACAAATTCTTACTTCCTACTGATTTTCCTTTCCCGTATTATAACTACTTAAAGTTCGTTGCCCCTTAAATCAATTTTAGTGGTCCTCACAATAGAATATGATATACATCATTTATTCAACATAGTTTATTCTTACTCACCCTTACGTAGTAACATATGTACAGTCAGTGGAACGTTGATCTGTCCTAGACCTTATTTAGGAAGATCATGGTGAGGCATTGTTCCAAAATAGGGTCCTGGACAGAGCGAAGTTCCACTGACTGTATATGTTACAATTTCCTTTTACATTGACATAATATTTAGATTTATAACGCATAACATATCATTTAACTTTTAAACTTTGCTGTGCTGTGTCTTATTTACCTATCGTAACACCTAACGTATAGAGATAAATCATCTACTCGGTCCATTGTAATATGTTTATATCTCCTTTCTGTATATTTCTCCATTATATATTATCTTTTAATCCTATATTTCTGACTGATCTTCTTATTTCATTTCCAATTTTTTTCTGACTCTCTATATAGCAATATGTGCTCTAGGCTTTTATTTTATTGCAGCACCGACTATTTAGTATTTCTGTATATCCTGATTGATAAAAGTCGTCCTATCTCTCATAAAATTCTCTTGGACTTTCTCAAGCTCATTTTTCTCAACTGCCCATTTCATAAGTCCTATTGTTTCACCATCCTTTTCTTTTTGATATCCTATTTTAAGTTGGTCGCCCAACTCTGTCGGATTTTTATAGATTATGTCGTTCAATTCTTCCATCAAGCATACGTGTATCTACCCGCTCTTGTCCATTTTTATGATTGGCACAATTCATGTTCTGCTCTTTTTCTTGTGTGTATTTTTACCACAATTATTTCCGCCTCCATTCTCCATGTATTTCCTGGTGCGTTTGCAGTTGAACCGATCATCATATCTGTAAGTCCACCTTCTACTTTTTCTATTTATTTATTTTTTTTTTTATTTTATAAACCTAACTTTATCATTGAATCAATCGGACATTATCTTCGATTGAAGCTGTCTACTTTAGATGTTTGGCCTAATCCTCAAACTGCGTTGACTGACCTATACATGCTACCTGTCATTCTTTTTTTCGTGCCACAATAAGCTTTTTTTGGTGAGAACCACACTCTTAGGTCTTCATACTCGTTTGCAACTTCCCATTATTCCCCTGTAAACTCCAACAGATCTTTCCCTATTCTTTCTCGATTCCAAAAAATTAGGATTTTTGTTTTTTTTTTATGATTATTTTCTGCCTACTATTCGTACCATATTCATCTAAGTCTTTCAGAATTTATTTTGTGTCTTTAAAAGGCACCGCAAGTAACACAACGTTATAACCAATTTGGATCACTAGGGGACTGTAAATTTTAGACTTTAAGATTTTGGAATACAATGAATGATTTTGTACTGAACTACAGATAAAAAATTAACTGTCTTGTCAGATGACATCCCAGCTGGCGTGTTTTAGATTGGCTATTCAGCCTATATTTCAGAATCGTTGACACTTCCACCGTTGACATGTTAATATAGTTCTCAATAGGTAACGTTACCTGTTATAACGAATATATCACAATTAGGTAAGGTTACCTGTTATAACGAATATATTTTGACTAAGTCAAGTCTTTTTCGGTATAGAACTGTTGAAAATGTGTTTGACGTTGTATTGTCGTTAAAATCAATAAACCGCACATCACATTTTCCATTATTCTTTAAAAGATAATAAAACTCTGCAAGAACTTTTTTAATTAACTTTTATGAAAACATAGTTCAAATATGGATAAGTAAAGTTATCTATAAACAGTGACTAACCTTTGATACGTGTATTTCCTTGAATATGCTACCTACCATGTCTGCGTTTTACTTTTTTAATTCGTTATTTTGTAGGATAATTAGATTAAAACTGGACACATATTATTCTAGTTAAAATCATTTGTATGACCAAAGTAATAAGAAAGTTGCACGAGAAAGCAGCATCAGTAAGTAGCGTAAGCAAGTAGCATGAGAAAGTAGCATGAGAAATTCGCATTAGATTTTGCCTGAGATCTCAAATGAGTCATCATATGAGATCTTGCCGAAAGTTTCTAAGCAGGGTAGCTCATTAACTTAGCTAGTAAACTGTTTCAAGCTTATCAAGTCTATACAGCTAACATTTTTTCGGTAATAAGTCGTTATTAATTTTTATTTATTCAGCAAGAAAATAATAAAGAAATATCAATTTGAGAATTAGATCGAAAATTGGCAGCGGCGAAACTTCTGGATTTTCAGGTAATAACGATGAATTATTTATTGAACGATTGATTCGACATTTTAAATAAAATTTTGGGTACCATTGGATCTTCACCTATCCGCAAAGAAAATTGACGCAAAAGACGTATTCCGAGGTAAAAATTTAAAAAATAGCTTAAACTATGAAGATAAAGGTGTATGAAGTTAATCATAAGGGTCCCGAAAACGCTAATAATGATTAAGTCAATACGTCAATTTTTTTAAATTTGCAAGATAGTGTTAATATTTCTAACGATCGTGCACACTAAATAAAAATTTTTACCATACTAGAACAATTGTCTGATCAAAAGATCTAACAGAATTTCCCAATTTTTATTGCCACTCGTTATATGATTACTGTTGTCAATAATGTTGCGAGAGAGAAAGGAATATCAAGTGACCCGAATCTGAAAAATCACCCATCATCGTCAGCAGAACATGTTGACATAATAATTATTTTTTATTAGTCGGATAAAAGCACTCAGTTAATGCCAGACAAAAAGAATCAAATTTCTATTGAAGTCAATGAACAAAGAATACAGATGCGGAAACGATTGCTGTTAATTAATTTAAAAGAATTGTACGAGTTATTAAAGATAAAAATTCTCGATGTTACATGTAGTTCTTCAAAATGTTTCTCTCTTAGACCGAAATACCTCGCATTGGCAGGACTAAGTGGCACCCATTCAGTCTGCTTTTGTCTGATACATGGAAATGTCAAATTATTTATTAATCGACGGAGTAAATTTGAAAGCAATTACTGCTGAATCACAACAGCCTATTTATAATTACCGCGATTGCTTGGGTGGTATTGTGTGTGCCGAATAATTTACAAATTGTTTTCTAGGAGAATTCAAGGAGTGTCCTGGGATAACAACTCTTATTAATCGATTAGAAAGAAATTATGAGGTAGACGAATTCTCGTTATTGCTCTCGATGTATATGTAGTTTATCAGGTATTTTTCCTCAAACAAAACCCTTAATTTTGTTCTTAATTGCTCATTCAAATACAAAGCTAATATCATTTTTAACCTAGTCGACAGGGCAATAATATTGTCGGATGAAGAGTTCCGTAGAAGGAATATTAGCCTTCTTAAAAGAACTTTGCATGAGAACTTATACCAAGATTATGCTATCAAATATTTCATTAGAAGGCACCTATATATATATATATATATATATATATATATATATATATATATATA
>JAPYYV010001682.1:0-23259 GCA_030522625.1 Copidosoma aretas | reverse complement strand
AAACATGTAGAAGGGAGAAATGGAAATGTAATCAAATTATTAATTTACATGCATGAAATTATTATTAAGTTTTGTGTGTGTGTGTGTGTGTGTGTGTGTGTGTGTGTGTGTATTGTGGAATAGGTTATAAGGTAACGGGGGGAGCTAAGGAGGAGGTCCGGGGGAGCTGTGGAGAGCCAGGGGGAGTTGAGGGGGGCGGGGGAGCAGTGGGGGTGTTAACCCAAAACAAATTGGGTTAAAAATCACGTAAAAATGAAAGAATAACTACGTGATTTAAGTGGGAGCTGTGGGGAGCGGGGGGGAGTAGGGAGGGCTGGGACTAACTTTTGTTCGTACAACTATATAATAAAGGAAGATATATATTCGTGAAGGTTTTCCACCTCATAAGCTAAATTTGAAAATGGGAGCAATCGTGATGCTGATCAGAGCACATGCCCTCCACAAAACTCTTACATAGTAGAGTAAAATTTGTTTTATTTCTCCGTTATTCAAGTGAGGTCGAAATTTTAAAGCTCCCGACCTCCTCTAAAACTCTGTCACAATTACAGATAAAAGCCCCACAACTTCTCCACAAAGGTAGGATACATTCTCCCGATTTCTCTGTTATTATTTCCGAACGCTACGCACCCACACAACCCTCCCCCCTGCTATTTTTGTATGCACCCCCACCTCTAGAATCCCTCCACAAAATTGGGTTGAATTTGATTGAATGCTCTTTTATTGATGTTTGCTCAAAGTTTTCGATAACCATAGACGATTTTTTTCACCCCTCCATCAATTCTGGAGGAAAGAAGCTTACCACTCTCCTTACCCCGTTCTTACTACCTTTTCCCCGACAAAATTCACATGAGTAAAATGTCAAGCAAACTTTCATAGCATCTTTGAAGTATTGCTAAATATTGGTTCTTTTTTTGAGATTCCTGACGACTACCTGATACTTTAAATTTCAGTCCATCACTATATGCCGGCACATTGACTGAAAATTTGTATACATTTATACGTTATGGTAGACTATAATCGACTGAATGATTTAAGTTATGATCATAAGAAATTAGGAATACAATGTTATAAAGGCTTGTAGAATGCTTCAAAAAACAGCCCAGTCAAAATATCTGAAAATATTTAGAACGAAGACAACATTGGTAATCTTTACATATTAGTATCTACATACGTTTGAAAAACCTTGATATATGTTACAATATTATCTAGATGCGATGTTAATTATAAGGAAATATGATAAACTGGATTTGTTCAGAACATTTTCATGAAATCCTGAGTAAAAGAGATTTAGAATAGTTTATGCAAAGCTCACTTGAATGATGCCAGATCACATACCTACTCTCACAATAAGATTATTCTGTACAAAAGTATAGTCAATTTCGGATGATATAACTAACAAAAATATTTTTAATAAAATTTTAGCTCATGTTTACACTATTAAGTTCCCAAAACGTTGTCTACAACAAGCACATATTCTAATGATATAGCATTTGTATAATAAAATGATTACATTTAAAGATATAAGGATGAACATTTCTGCTGATACAATATAAAAAAAAATAAATAAAAGATATAAAAAATATTAACAATATTTAAACATTTTTTACACGGTTCTTACACTTAACTTAGTCCTTGTTTAAACAATTCTAAGAAATAATTCGTCCAAAATTTCCTCAATTATTTAATGAGGTGACAAAGTATGGAAAAAATTGTCATCGTGCCTGTAAAACTCAAAATCATACTTATTTAAATCATATCTAGTCGACTGGAAATAAAAATGAAGTACTATCACACAATTAAATAGTCATATCATATAAAGAATTATTGTAAATGAAGTATAAAGTCAATAATAATGTTAAATATTGTGCTTTAATTCAGAATGTGATAGTAGTTTTCGTCACAAATGTGTATCTCTCTAGGGTGGTCCCTGGGCCTGCAAAGCAACGGCCAAGGGACCGTTGCGACCCCCCTGGTCGGATGCATATGAGTAGCGAATTCTATTTTTCCTACCGAGGTTATACCAGGGTTGCGGAAGTGCCCGACGTAGGAAAAGTTTATTTATGGCTACATCAAAGTTTGGAGGGACAGGGGTTATATCGAAATTAGGAAACTTAATGATGCAGGCAAAGAAATCAAATTTTTAATAGTCTAAATTCTATACAGCTAATTCGAATAAAAAAATTATGCAGATGACAAAAATTAAGAATTCGATGAAAAAGTGATAAGGTAATCAATTCAGCAGCATATCTTAAAAGTAACAAAAATCAGTTTTTGAAGATAACAACATCAAAAGTACATTGTACTATCGGCAAACACCGTTCACGGCATCGTTTAATTTACAAAATTGATGTTTTGCAAAATTCTTGAAATACGTCCACACTCCTGAATCTTAGATTTCTAACAAAAAATTACAATTTGAGGAAAAACAAAAAAAATTATAAAATGATAGAAAGATCAAACATAGTTTCCTCTAAAGATCATGCATGTTTTGTTTAGGAATAACATTTACGAAAGTGAAATGAGTAATTTTATTTGATGACTTGAAAACACATAGTACGATTAAATATAAGACTTTTAAGGCTAGAGTAATTATTATGTTTTGCAAAACCTTAAAGCAGCTATCAGCTATTATTGTTATGTTACCTAATTAATGACTACAGTTTTTTGTGTGGTTTCTGATATCTAACAACATTTGAGGGGATAAAATTTGGGGCAAATAAAAGTATTATATCATAGAAAATTTCTCTGATAACAATAAGAATCGTGCTTTTCTACATGTAAATAGAACTTTTGAATCACAAGAAAAATCGTGTCCAATATTTGATTAACTGATGCCGAAAATAATAGATAGAAAAAGGAAATATAATTTTAAGGGAATTAATTATCGTTCAATACAATGTATGGTGAAAATAACAAATTTTAAAAGTTATTTTTAAACGACAATATAGTTAGTTTACTGATGGTCCTGGAAAAAAAGGTTTAAAAAAAAAACAATCTCCTATAAAGTTTGAATCTCTTATTCTCTGTACCAATACAAAAACAATTTTTTGATGGTATTGACTGCTATAGCATTGATACTAATATTAAAGAAAATAAGTATTTATAGATATATTGATTTGTGGTCGGATTTAAATGTTATTTACATCTCATTCTTCATGCAAACCTTAAACAAACATAAAAATAAACTAAATTATTATAAAAAAATTTTTGTTAAGTTATAATTTCATTCCTGTTTTTTTTCATTAAATTGAAAAGTGAAATATTGTTGAAATGAAAAAAAATGTTTTTAAAAGATTGCTTTTATATTATGCGATCGACAGGTTTATACGGTGTGTACACCAAAAATTGATCAGAGTATTATTATTTTTTTATATTATATACTGATTTTTAATGGGCTGTCCGCATCCCCCTCTTTCTACCCTTCCCCCCTTAATCTGGGATATTAGCTTAAAATAGTAGTAGTAGTGGTAGTAGTAGTAGTGGTGGTAGTAGTAGTAGTACTGGTAGTACCTGTAACAGTAGGAGTAGTAATAGTAGTAATAGAGGTAGTAGTTTTAGTCGTAATAATAAGAGGAGTAGTACTAGTTCGCATACTGCGCGCTCCCCGCACCAACTTCCCATATTCAGATTATATTTATAAATGAACTATTGAATTTTTTAATTTTTTTTTTATTCTAAATTTTTGCTTTATTCTAAAATTTAATAAACAGTATGTATTTTGAAAGTTCGGTACAAAAATATCATTCTTATAGAGCTCAAACTTTTTCACAGAAAATTAAGATTATCAAACAAATTAAGATTATGAAACAAACGAAAAATAATTTTTGAAGTAACCATAATCAAAATTTCGGGAGAAAATTGGAAAACATGTATGACATCTTGTTTCAAATTTGATAAAACAAATAACTTTGCAAAATTATTAGAGCACTTAAATTTTCTAGCAAACTTAATTTTAAATAATAAATTAAGAATTTTTAAAATAATCAAAAACGTGATTAAAAACACTGCTATTAAAAGAATAAATATTGTGTCTGTGAAAGTATAAATATTGAACAAGTGTTAATAAAGTGTGAGATTTAAACGGTGACATTTTATAATGAGGTGTAAATAACGATTAATAAAATGAGATACAATTAAATAAATACAATTACATGACATAATACATAAAAATTAAAGTTATTGTTACTGAACAAAACAAGCAATAGTTCCTCTCATTATTTATTCGCATGATTTCTTGACACATGCCTCACCCATCTTGGTTGAATAGTTGCCGGTATCGTGAGCCGTGTCACGATAACTGTAGAGAGTTATCGGGGACACTTTTCTACCTATTTTGATGGCGCAAAGGATACAGGATGGATAAGCGCTGAGGCTTACCGTGTACATTGGCTCGGAGGCATTTGTCTTTAATTTGCTCACTTTTCGTTACCATGGCAACTTAGTTTTTGTTTGCCTGTTGCTCGTATGTTCAGTGCAGCTCGAATTTTGACTGCGAAAAGTCAGGACGTTTGTTGTTGTATCTATTTTGACTAATGTAATTTTTCATAGTCAATAAACTGTGAAACAATTATACATACTGCATTCGTGTTCTAACATTTTGGTGTCGAAACCCTTTTTTATTTTATTTGATTTTGAACCGCGGGTGTAAAGCATGGCTCCAAGAAAAAGGAAAGCGACGGCTACATCATCCTCGAGATCTAAAGGGGTACGTCGGGACACAGAGCCACCGTCATATGCACTAACAACCGCACTCTCGAGCACACCGTCATCCTTCGAGTGATCGCGTCGACCTCGTCTATCATCCTGCTTCTTCACCGGGCCCGTCACGTTCTCGAGCGCCACGTCACAACCCCGACCATAACCTGGTAGAAAACCTAGTTGACGAGCCGCCACCACCCCCGGCTCCGACAGCGGCGTCTGCGCAATCTTGCGCCCTCGTCGTTCCGCGGCACCTGCCCGACGTCACCATGTGTTTTTGAATATAAGAATCAGAAAACAAGATCGCGATGCTCGATGTTTTTTATGGCGAGGTAGGGATAGAACTAACGATCCGGAGGAATACATTATAGGAGTACATTATAGGATAATCAAAAACAAAACAAACATAAAAATAACTGCTAGCAAAGCAAAAGCGTTCGATGGGCTGGGAAACGATAGATTTCATGTAAACGGTGCAGGTGATGTAAACGCAACGCGGATATTGGAAGGTATGAGTGAAAGTGAGTTAACATACGAGAAAAAAGAGAGAGAGAGAGAGAGAAGGAAAAATCACATTTTTGTAACAGTAATACAAACAGTCAAAATAGGTCCAATAGAAGATATTAAAAGAAATTTTGTACTCTATATTAGGCGTAGAAGCGCAGATAATTAGAACAAGAGCAGTTGGAGAAGGTCTTTTATTTGAACTAAAACCATTAAAGAAAAAGTAAAAATAATTCAAAAAAAGGGGAATCTTGAAGGGTTGAATTTATCGCTAGAAGACAACCTCACGGAAAGAGAAAAATAAGTCCCTGAGTTTCTTAGAGGGAGGGAGGCAAAAGAAAAGAAAAAAAGATTACAGGTTCGTATGGGGTATCTTAAACTAAAGATTAAAGATGAATGGTTGGCGTGGGATGAATTATAGGAGGATTTAGTACAGCAAAAAAAAAGAGTAAAAAGACTATTTTTCTGAAAGAAGAAGAGCAGTTTATTATGGAAAAAAGAATGGACTGAAATTATTTTCTGGAGATATAATAGGTATTAGAAAAACGGAGGAGGTAAAAAATTATCTTGATAAGTTTGACATTATAGTATTACAAGAATCGGGGATGAAGAAACGAATGGTCCAAGATGTTGAAATACGGAAGAAACAAGTATGGGCAGAGCTTAAAAAATGGGCAAGTTCAAAGCAGAAGGCGGACAAAGAGGTTCTAGAAGCAAAGAGGAAGAAATTAAGGGAAGCTATAAAAAGATTCCACGAAGATAAAATGGATAAAAAGTGAAAGAGAGGGGAAGACAGTAAGGTAATGACGGGTTTAAGAATGCAATCGGAAAATTTAGATTAAAGAAAAAAAAGGCGGCAAAAATTAGTAAAGAGAACTTAAAAATCTTTAAAAATCTTTTAGGGAAACAGGAAACTACACTACTAGGAGAGACAAGTATAGGAACAGAAATTGGGTTGAAGGCTGGGGTGAAGCTCGAAGAGGATAAGGGATAGGATGAGAGCTTTGATGCAAGGAAAATGGGGGACGAAGTCCTGTGGATGCTCAAAAGAATGAGAAGCAATAAAGCCGCAGGGGAAGACGGAATACACACAAAATTCTATGAAGGACTCACAGAATTCTGGATAGGCGAGCTAGAAATGATTCTAGACGAAGTATTCGGTAAGGCAGAGCTAGTAAAGGGATGGCAGGTGGCACGAATATATCCAATACATAAGACAGGAGACAAAAAAGGCGAAAAAATTTACAGCGGGGTATCTTTACTGGATGTAAGTTACAAAACTCTAACAAATATAATGGCAAACAGACTGAAAAAATGAATAGAATCGGAGAAAAAGTTAAAAGAAATTAAAGCAGGTTTCCGAGGGGATAAAAGTACTAGGGACCACATACGAGATCTGTTAAAAAAGTATCGCGAATTTTGAATTTCCGCGGGCTACGTGTATTTAAATTTTTATTTTTTGTAGCGTTATGTTGGTACTCATGTCCCTTACTTACGCTGACAAGGTCGACCATTTAAAATGTTTAGTTAATTTTTGACAGCTGTTGTGCTTGGATGTGTTTTGACTCGTCTGCGATTGTTACCTATTCGAAAAAATGGGTCAGAGAATCTGTATCAAATTTTGTGTGAAAAATAAAATAAAGTGCGCGGACGCATTCCGAATGTTGACTGTGGCATATGGTCAAGCTACCTTGGACCAAAGCAACGTTTATCGGTGGTGCAAAATGTTCTCAGAGGGCCGAGAAGATTTGAACGACAAACAGCGTGCCGGACGCCCGAGCACGTCAACAACAGACGAAAACATTGATAAAATGAAGAAAATAGTATTGGCCAATCGACGAATCACCGTTAGAAAAGTTGCTGAGGATCTTAACATATCGATTGGCTCGTGCCATTGGATTTTAACCAATGATTTAGGCATGAGTCGGGTCGCCGCAAAATTCGTGCCAAAGTTGCTCAATTTCGACCAAAAACAGCATCGCGTTAACATTGCTCAGGAGATGTTGAACTCGGTCCGTGACAATCCAAATGTGCTCCAGAGGGTCATAACTGGTGACAAATTATGGGTTTATGGTTATGACGTGGAAACTAAAGCTTAATCATCCCAATGGAAGCTGCCGCATGAACCAAGACCGAAAAAAGCGCACCAAGTTCGGTTGAACGTGAAGGTTTTGCTCACAGTTTTCTTCGATTGCAGGAGCGTGGTGCATTATGAGTTCTTACCACAGGGTAGTACGGTCAATAAAGAATATTACCTGCAAGTTATGCGCAATTTGCGTGAAACAATCTGCCAGAAACGCCCGGATTTTTGGAAGAACAAAAACTGACTTTTGCACCATGATAATGCCCCTGTACACACATCGTTGCTTGTGCGTTAATATTTAGCCAAAAAAACACAGTAATGATGCCGCAGCCACCGCATTCCCCAGACCTGGCCCCCTGTGACTATTTTCTGTTCTCAAAACTGAAGAGGCCCATGAAAGGACGACGCTACGCCACGATTGAGGAGATAAAGACGGTATCGAAAGAGGAGCTGAACAAGATCACAAATAATGATTTTTCGATGTGCTTCGAGGATTGGAAAAAACGTTGGCATAAGTGTATTATAACCAAGGCGGATTACTTTAAAGGGGACAAAATAGATATTCATGAATAAATAAATACTTTTTGAAAAAAAAAAATTATCAATACATCTTGAACAGACCTCGTATTTGCTCTGAACAGCATCATAAATAACAAAGCTGAAAAAGAAAAGAGGCAGATTATATGTAAGTTTCAAAAATATTAAAACAGCTTTTTATAGGGTAAATAGAAAAATTTTGTTAAAAAAAATAAAAAAGATAGGCATTCAAAGAAAATTTTTGGAATGGCAGAAGACGTACAGAAACACAAAAAATGAAATAATAACAGATAAGGGAATCACAGAAAAATTTAAAACAAATTGCGGAGTGAGGCAGGGACGCCCGATAAGCCCCAGCTTATTTAGCATTTTCCTAGAAGATCTTGAAAAAGAATGGGAAAAAGGAAACGAAGGGGGTACAGTTATAGGAGAGAGAAATATTTTTAACTTAATGTTTGCCGACGATCTTGCAGCAGTATCGGACACAAAAGAATGGTTACAAAGTATAGTTAACAACGTAGAGGGATACTGTAACAAGAATGAACTAGAGGTAAACAAAAAAAAATGGAAATTATCGTCTTTAGAAAAGGAGGTAAGCTTGCAAAATGAGAGAAATGGTACTTCAAAAACGAAAAACTTAGAGTAGTAGGGGAATACAAATACTTAAGATTCTGGTTCACGACAAGCAACACGCTCAATCGTCAAGTACTGAAAACGTCAAACAAGGTTAAGAAAGCAGTGAACACAGTATGGGAAATTAGGAAGAAAGCCAACATAGGGATCCTGAGCAGAAAGTTATACTTATTAGGTACCATGGTTAAGGCTGGGTGCCTTTATGGGGTAGCAATATATGGATGGGCAGAGTAGGAAAAAATAGAAAAAGTACAAAAAATTTTTGTTAAAATGGCTCTGGGTATCAGCAGAAATACACCGGTCTCCATTGCAGAATGGAAGTTAACGAAAAATGCTTGAAGATAGAAATCACGAGAGGGGCAGGAAAATACATAATGCATATAGCAAAGATGAAAGAGGACAGATGGCCTAGGATCTGTTTAAAATAGGAGCTGAGATGCGCGAAAATTAGAAATCCATATAAATGATATAAATCAGTAGCAGCAGCTTTTGAAAGAATAGGAGATGGGGTAGGAAGTAGACATGTATTGGATGATAAGGAAATAAAGAAGCTAGAAGAGAGACTGGAAAAAGGGATGATAATAAGAGTGGACCAACTAATGCAAAAAAAAACGGGCCGAAATTGAAAACTCAGGGTGTCTTAAGGGAGATATACAAAAACAATGGGCAAGATTAAGCTGCGGTAACGTAGGAAGGACAGGCAACAAGGGATACACAGACAAAAGGTGTAGCACATGTAAAAAAGAACGAGAGAAATTGGAGCATACAATAACATGTAGGGAAATGTCAAAAAAATCAGCGATGTATGGGATAAAGAAGTAAGAAGACTGGAGCTACTGGAAACAAAAGAAGAAGTTAAAGATAGGTTACTAGAACTACTGGAATAAAATCCGATCACCAGCTTAAGTAAATTTAGCAAAGAGTTTAAAAAAATTGAGCTGATTGAGAATTGAGGTGACGGAGGGAGCGAGACCCGGAAATAAAAGAGAGGTGCAGATCTCCACATATTATTGAAAGTTAAAATATCTATTGTTAAGTAAAACGAAGCAAGCAAGCATACGTTGAAGGAAGCGAAGCAGAATTTTCACAAAGATGCGGGATTTAAGTATAGGAAAAAAGTATGTACACGGAGATGCGACAAAAGCCTAAACAACTAAAGATGGAGTGATAAGAGAGCATAGAGAATTTAATGAAAAGAATGATTGTATGAATGGAGAACTTGAAACAGTATAGTACATGATCTGTAAGCGTTAAAATTTTTTTTTGGTGATGTACACGCACGGAATTGTTGAATTTATAAATTCTGTACATGGAACAAATAAATACAATTCAATAAATAGTACTTTAAATTACAAAAAATAGTTCTGATTCCGAAATTTTTTTATGCATGCTTTGTGACATTCTAATTATGATACGATGTGGTCCACAATTTATATCACCAAAAATGCCAATGCGCCGTCGTAGTACCTCAACAAAACGTAAATATTTCAAACTTCGGTATAATATAAAACAAATGTAAAACAAAAGTTATACGAAATTCGGGTTATTACTATTCCGCATTTTCTTAAGATGGAAGGGGGGCTGAGGGGGTACGGGGGGTGGCAAGGAAGGAAAAGGGGGGCGAGAAAGAGCAGAATAAAAAATTTAACAAAAAATGAGGGAGGGGTGAGGTTATTTTATGAGGGTTGCAAGGGGGAAGGGGGGCCTAGATGCAGGAAAAATCCTCACAAGTATAATATATATGTTTATATATATGGGTCATTCTGGCGAAACTTGCACTATTTGCATCCAAAATTTTCGGATTTCGAAAATTTTTTTTTCTAAACTATTTTGCGTTATGTATTGTCATTACACCATAAGAAATCGATGCTAAATAATTTCCGATCTGGCATTGCCACAGGTACGGTTTAAGTGACCATTTTTCCATCTGAGAACCCAAAATCAAGCGGGGAAGGTGTTATTTATAGGTGAGAAGGCGAAGGTACTTCAGGACCGCACAGTAGTATTTCAGTAACTTACGAAATTAAAGAATCGTACAAAGGGATGAATGACAAATTTTTGAATTTGTATCATTTTGCACCAGATGAACTGTCGGACTCTTGTTGCAATGAATAATACGTTGCATATAAAAAGAAAAAAAAAGTGGTTAATAATAAACATGGGTACGTCAAAATGACATGTTTCGGACGTTGGACTAGATAAACGTAGCAAAAAAATCGTCGGACAACACGATCAACAGATCATAGATATATGTATTAAACATTTTAACAATACGAGTCATATGGTCACTACTAATTATTACCCGTTTAAATTGACATGTCACTGACGGTAGACTCGATCAATGCTGCATGGCTTTTGTCGAACAAAAATTGGCTCGATTATCGGACGGCACGATCATTCATTTACGATAAATAAGAAGTATGTGGTCCTTCATAATCAGTAAATAGTACATTAACATGTTTAGAGGCCTTGAGCGCAATAATGCGACATTTTATTGAATCGTCACTTGGTAAGTGTGGTAGACTCGCCAAAACAATGCCACTCACAAAGTTTCAAGTACGTGGTAATAACACAAATATACGTGAAACGATATTGCAGTTAAGCACATGTCGAACAAATTTGGTCAGATACAAATTTATTTTAAGGTGATGCCGTGGGAGAGGAGGGTGCTTCGGGCCAATAAATGTTGTACTATTTATATTACATTAAATACAATAACATATAATCATTTTATTATTCACACTTAGTTATTTATAACCCTGAACTTGTTTATCCAGCTTACTCTTTCTAGCTGTGCAATCTAACATTTGCTGATGTAATACATCACAATTACTTTCGTATTATTAACAACGAAAACTAACGGTAAAACCAAATCTATATCGTATGTAACAAAATACGTAAAGACTGTTTGCTCAAAGAGCAAAACCGTGCGGGCAGGCAGACAAAGGAGAAGTAAAGGATGGGAAGCGAGAGGCACCGATGGGCACCGCTGTGGGGCTCGTCTTTCTCGCTTACACAGATTTGTTGGTTTCGGCAGATTCCACTGCCGCCACGAAGTGCTAGCAGAGCAGGCAAATCAAGCTTTCTCCCTTGGAAGACTGCACTGATAAATATAATTGCTCATTCCTGCGAACAGATCCCAAATTAGTTTTAATTATATTTATTAATCTAGCATGAGTATTGAAGGGCAGAAGTTTTATCATTACATTAATGAAATGATCCTACTACTTAATCCGTCTAACTTCAATTAACTTTCTAGCTACACACTTTCCAATATCAGATTTTTAGACATTAATTATGTCTTTTACTAACTTGACTACTAGCCATAGCTGCTTTACTGTCACATGCTTTAGGAGTTTTTGAAGAGACCATCTCCTGGCAGGCATCGCTCAAAGCGACATGATCTGCCTGACACGTTGACAAGGAAACATATTACTACTTGTGTATCCTCCAATCAACTTTATAACAACAAAAAAACTCTAGTGAGTTATCCAACTTTTGGTTTAACTTGATACACAAGTCTTTTGTATGTTCTATCTGCAAACTCATTTAGCCATCATCAGCTTTCTTACTGTGACCAACTTGATATCTATCCAAGTCATTAATGGCGTAAGCTATGTCAGGACGAACCATGTTGGCCAAGTACAGGAAAGATCCCACCAACTCTCTGTTTATATCATTTTTCTTGCCGTATAATGAAGTCTAACTGTCCATTTGCTTTCCATCTTTCTCGCCTTTCGTTATGCACCGCATGGATTATGGCCATAGGTATTCTTTATGGATGCATCTCACCGTCACCGAAGCTCTTCTACATAATATTATTGCACTTTGGGTGTTCCAGTTCGATTACATTCATCTCGCTTTACTTACATTCTAAGAAATGTTTTGATTCTCCCATATCCGTCGTTTCAAATTCAAACTTCTACTTGTTACTTACCTTTCGAACTTTCCAACTTGTTACTAGCTACTAACCTATGATCAACATATTATGATAAAAGCATGAAAAACGTGTCCTTTTTCTTCCAAGTGAAAAAGCAAGGTTTAATCTCATGGGATTTTATCCCGAGTTTTATTGACACTTCTCTAGCTATTTTAGTCTA
The DNA here is from genome assembly GCA_030522625.1 of Copidosoma aretas. Lineage (NCBI taxonomy): Eukaryota > Metazoa > Arthropoda > Insecta > Hymenoptera > Encyrtidae > Copidosoma > Copidosoma aretas. Next base: position 10,704 of record JAPYYV010001682.1, on the reverse strand, counting down.
TCTTTTGGGCTGATTTTTAAGCCTTGTGAGGTGTGCTTTATTCTCAAAACTCTGTCTTTTTAAAGTTCTGCAGAACACTTATACTCTTCTAGCACTCCCATCAAGATTTTCAAACTTTTTTAACTATCGAGGATTCAAGTCAAACTTATTTATTATCATGACCACTGCAGATATAGTGATTTGCATTTGCAAGACAAGCAAGTATTTCCATCATGTTGGTACTGATTTCTATCATTCAAGATTTCTGATTAAAGTTAGAGCTTGATATTTTTATTTATCATTAATTCAAACTTTTATCTTAAATACTTGTTTAAGATCTATCATGTTTGACCATCTTTACCAATGGCCTTTAGCCAATCGATCAATTTCGTATTAATTAATATAACTTTGGCATTACATGTCGTTTCCACTCCAGTCTATCTTTAGCACATATAGATTCTTTATACGTAATGCATCTGCTTGAGTACTTGTCAGTAATACTATTTGTTTCTCCTTTCTAGTATATTTCCATCTGACCCATTTGCATTTTCTAGCTATATTCATTTTTATTTATTTTTCTAAGGCTAGTTTTCTTCAGTTTTCTCTCTCCAGCTCCGTTTCAAGCATAAGTCAGGGTATTTCTCAAGATTAATAAATCAAAATACTTTAACACTTTCATTTGATACATTAGTAAAACATTTATATTGTTTTCATCGTATCTATCTTTTTAAACTAGCTTTTCGTTCATACTCATTTACGTGCTCTCAAAAAAATGTATTTTCCTCTGGTGTAAAAAACAAATAACTTATAATTAGTGCTTTGTATCCAACTTCTTGATCCATGATTAATTCATTAAACTTCCATTTCTAATTCTAACTGGACAATCCCGTATGAAGATTGATATTCCTGACAGAATGTTTTACTTGACACCAGGTCAAATATTTCAATTCTTTTCATCTTCATAACTTCAACTATTTCCAACAAAATGTATCAAAGATAATAAATTGTCTGCCAACAATCTAGCAAATATTATGTGATTTTAGTTTGAGCAATTTATCATTAATTTGATGTCCAGTAACGATTCCAGCTCCCTCCAATCTTAATATTACCTTATTATTATTGTTTGGTCAAATTATAATAAAATTTGTTGTTTCTTCTACCATCTTCAAAACTAATCAAAAATCAGGTATGTGCTTCGTGGCACCTAAGTCACCTATTAACTTTTCTGGTAAATCGTTCTAACTTAGCATTTGATTAAAAGTCATAGACTCACGTTTATCGTCTAGCTTCTCATCTTTTTTGAGTTCCGAGAAATTCTGTAAGACCATGACCATTGGGGTGTCCGTTATTTACTAAATTTCATAATTCATAATCTACTATTTACAAACTCTTGGCAGCATGCAAAATAAAAATCCATTGCCTCAAAACTTAAAATTTGTATAGTTTACACGTGCCACCGGACACATCTTTTTTTCCCATTTGAATAGCATAGGATTTTTAAATGTCCACCTTGTTGTATTTTTTTGACTACTTTCAAGTATTTTTACTGGATTTTGAAATCATTCCATTGAATTACATATCCCTTAGACTTGATTAATTGATTTTTTCCAGCTCTAAATTTGCAAATTGAAAAAAATCGATTATGGCCTTCGAGCACAAAAAATCTAAAAATCAAATTTTTTTACGTGCTTATTTTGGGCTGGAAAAAATTAATTTATTAAGTTTAAGTGATATGTAATTTAATAGTATAATTCAAAAATCCAGAAAAAATACTTTAAGTGGTCAAAAAAATCAAACAAGGATGAAATTTACAAATCTTATGCAATTTTAATAGGAAAAGAAGATGTGTCTGGTGGCACGTGTTAACTCTATAATTTTTTAGTTTTCAGGCAATGGATTTTCACTTTTGGATACCACAAAGAGTTTAAAAAGGGTAGATCATCAAAAAATTAAATTTTGTTAATAAGGGACACCCTAATGAACAAGACCTTCATCTCTTGCATTATCTAGCTTTGTCTTTTTCCAATTTGATGAAGCTAGTATTTTATTTCTAGAATTCGTCTTCTATAAATTCCTCTATTATTGATTTCAAGTATATGTGTGTCATACCTATCTCTAGCGGTCATTATTGTTAAGGTAGTTCGAGCTGATGTAAAATTTATATCACCTGCACCTATAGCACATAACTTGATTTCTGATCGTCACTTTTCCTTGTCTTTAAATCATTTGATTGTAACAATGTCAAGCTGCCTTCTATTGTACGATATATTGTTTTAATTGATCAAGTAATAAGTCAGTCGGAACGTTGTTTGTAAATTGAACGTCTCCTATGCTTTGTAAGTTACCAACAGTCGCTTTGAAGAAAGTATCTTCAGCTCAATATCATAAATTCATTAGCCAACAGCACTTTATTTTACGTTCTGACTATTCCATATAACTTGTATCTAATAATTTTATATAATATTTTCCTCATTCTGTAGCCAATAACAATTATTCCTTGCTATTTTATTTGATTAAATTTTTTTTCTTATTATTTAGTTTTATAACCAAGTTCACTTACATCACAGATGTAAGATACTCTAAACTTATAAAAATGAAGTCTATTTATTATTACATTTGTCACGCTAAATTTGTCTTTTTTTAACTTATCCTCTATCCTCGCCAAACTGTTGACTCTGTAGCACTAAATCATTAATCACATACATCAAACTGAAAATTTACAACTAGAAATTTAAGCAATGCAAAAAAGAATTAGTACTTACTTCTCGTATCTATGTATAATTACGCACGGCGCACAGTCACACAGCCTTGATTTATAAGTTTAATGTAAATATTTTATTCAAGAATTGAGTCGATTCCAATTGAATTTATATATTTCTTTGTTAATTGTTCGACTTAGTACGTATTTATTTATCAGCTAAATATCTTCTGCATTTATACATTCATTTTTTATCTAAACTATTAAAACTTGGCAGATTTAAATTCTCCTTTTATTTTCTTACTTGTCTATCATGTACTTCTCTGTCTAACTATTCGCTTTTCCGAATTAGTATTTGCCGTTTTGAATGTAATAAATTCTAGTCCACCTTTAATACTGTTTAAACTGTCAATATACATTTTTCAACTATTTCGTCTAATTTTCTTTACACACAATCATTCTTTAGTATAACACTCTTTTGTCAAGTACTTAATATTCGAGCTTTGATTGTTTCTTATGAAAGTGAAACCATCTTTCATTTACTATATATTGTGTGCAAGCTATAATTCTTGACGAACAACAACCAGAAAATATAGTGCACTTAAATTTGACTGTGTGTCTCGGCGAACAACAACCTGAGAACACAGAGCGAATGTTTACTTTGCTACTCTTTTCTATGAAATCGCCTTTAAGTTTAGGGCTTGTCAGTATTTAGATCAGGTCGTCTGACAGCTTAGCCCTGGTCGTTTGGTACTTCCTTCTCAGAAACTTTTTATTTTCTTAATCAATCTGATTTATTTCATTGCCCTTTTCTAGCTGTTGCCCCTCTAATAACTCTTGTTTTCTCAGATAAAACTGCATATCTAAAATGATACCAGTATGTACTTTATTAGCAGTTTGCTATTCTCGGCGTACAACAACCGGAGAACGCAGTGCTTATAGATTATAATGTTTGTCTCGGCGAACAACAACCAGAGACTACAGAATAGAGGTGAATTGCCAGTTTCTTACCGCCAACCAGTATTTGGCCACCCAGTAATTAAACATGTTACTTGTATATCTATGTACGACATATATACTTTTTAGACACACAAATAACACGTTTAATTACTGAGAGGTCAATCACTGGTACGCAGTCATAAACTTGGCAATTCAGCATATCTTATTTTTAAGATAGCTACTATTCTCGGCGAACAACATCCAGGGAAAGCAGTGCTTTTACTTAACTAGTATTTTCGGGCGAGCAACAACCAGGAAAGCAATAGCAAATTTTATTTACTTTTTCACCCTTTAATTTACATGAAGAATTAATAAGTTTTGTTGAATTGTATTCTATTATAACTTCACCAATTAAATATTTCGATCTACTAATTATTTTTATAATATAATTTATTTATTTTTTAAAGCCCAACAAAATTAATGCTATTCTAAATTTCCAGCGTCTTGGCTTGCGCTAGCAAGGAGGGCTTTATCACATACCTTGCTCTACTAAAAATTATAATAAGAAACATAACTCACTTAAACCAGAACCAACTAGCATTAATCCATTCGTACTTGCATTTATTTAAATACACTATATGTTATTTCTGTAATAACGCTTTGTACAATAACTGCACAGTACAGTATTTCATATTTTGCTTAAATGCACAGCATAAAAATAGAGGAAGACAGAGAACAAACATGCGCGGAAAAATTCCTCCTGCAATGTACTGAATCTTCTAGCATGCTCACGAGCTGTGCGCGACGTGTCTCTTAACGTTCAAGCATATCTTGTTATACAGCCATGGCAGGAGTGAATTCTGACTAGCATTGTAGCTTCTTGTACCTGTACCCACGTATATTATGTGTGTTGGGCCGTACTGAATTTATTTACCTCAATCTTCATTCTGATTTCTGTATACTGATACATTGTAACGACCACCTGGCCAACTGACGGTGAGATCGATCACAACGAGATCCATAGACTTCGTGGCGCTAAGATATCGGTGTGTGACGTAAGTCAATGTGCGTTAAAAGAGGGTCTTACGGCCCGCACAGCTCGAGCGCGGTAGGTTCGCTCGACAGCCTTCGACCCGTTCAGTTCGGCGACCTACCTCTCCGTACGGTGGCCCAACGCACCGGCCATTTTCACCACCCTCTAGGGGCTTTGGGGTCGCCCCCCAAGGCCCTGATACTTCCCGGACCGAGAGATGGATCACCAGAGAGTTGGGCCAATGCCGCCAAAGCGATACCACCCGATGCCGTCGCCATCGCCAGCCGCCGGGCAGGAGACAAGCGCCAAACATTCGCATCAGCTCAGGATACGTCGTTCCCTACTTCGTCCCCAGCAATAATTGTAACCCAGCGTGATCATAGGGTAGCTCGCGATATTTGTTAATTGTTACCTGCGATGAGGTTTCATGTGGTATGAGAGGCGTAGCGTAACTTTTTTCCTCTTTTTGTAAGAACACAAATTTGTTTGATTATTTATTAATAAACTTCGCAGTACATGTAAATATACATTGAGGCCTATTCGCGCCAAGTTATTTTCCCTCTCTTCCTACACTTTCCTAAAGTAGAAATAGTCGCTACAACATGTTCATGTACACGTTAATGCGTGCACTGAGTATAATTCAAATTTTAATTGACACTGTAAGCATCACCTTTTACATCGAGCAATAATGCGTAAATATAGCATTGGTTAATCTATCTTTTATATGTATATGAAGCTACCATAACTAGCATCTAGCGCAACGGAAATTTTAGTATCATATTATCCCAACAAACCCGAAAAGACAAGAAGAATGATCCATGGTAAGAAAACTCATAGCGTAGACGAGCGTATGTCTTTTCAGCATGCATATACTCGTGTCACGATACATCTCTTGCAGTATGCCTGCCCGCATTTGCTCTCAATGCAGTGTTCGGTGGTCCACCACAGAAAACTTTTTATCATGGAAACTAGTAATAACACAGGACGACAAAAAAAAAGTCAGGGTTTTTTTAACAAACCCAGCTTACACTATGTTTTTTTGGTCGCTGAAGCCGGTTCTGATATCAGAATTGCCTCAGCATGTCTAGATTTTTGGCACTCTAACCTAAAACCCTCGAAACCTAAAACCTCCGAAAATCCAATAACAAAAGCTTTTTAACGAAATTCTAAAAACTAACGCACCTTATTGCCCCTGTATCAAAGATTTTTAACAAAATTGCTTTAAAACAAACGACCCTACAGTCTCTCTTTGAAACACAAAAGATCCAATAACCTAACCTCAAACATAAAAAAAAAAAACCGCCGTAGATCCAATAAAGTGATTGGTGATTTTTGCTTGCTTTAATCTCGGTTTTCACTCTGTTTAGAGAGTCCATTAGTACTTCACGTGGAATCTTAGTTGATTTCAGATAAATAAGAATAGATTCAAGTTACAATGTAGGTGAATTGATCCAGGTTAATCGTTTTTGACAGAGCAGCGTTTACTTTTGTGAAAAGGTCTATCACCTACGATTGAACTGTTAAAAGGAACTATTCTGCGTTGTCGAAGTCTACGGGGATTCCTCGTTCAAATCCCGTGTAAAAAAAGAAATTTTTCCTTAATCCACTAATAAACGTGGTTAAAACGCTCTAAATATCTTGCTATTATAATTTCAACGGTAACTATAGCGTAAAAAAAAATTTGTGTTGCACGAATTAATTTTATAAAATTAAGCTTGATGATTATTATCATCTTCATCATCATTTTCCTTATCTTCATCATTATCATGATGATCTTTCACATTATCATCATCATCATAACGAACATCATCATCATCATGATCATCATCACCATGACTATCATCGTTATCATCATCATCAATATCATCATGATCATCATCATCATCATCATCACTCACAGGAAGGTAGCACGCCACTCTTGACTACAGTGCGAACAACGCCGACTGCAAAATCCTACATGGGCTAGAAATTTGTAGCCTTTTGCACTTCTTCCAATAGCTCTATGCCAAATTTTCAGTTATTTATTTTTTCAAAAATAAATATAATTATGTGCACCGCTAACTTTACAGGAAGTTAGCAGTCGACTCGTGTTTGTGGTAAAAATGAAGCAATCTCCAAAATACTGCGTAGACTAGAAATTTCTGAAAATGTTTAGAACCACGTTGTTCTTTGAAATTAACGTATACAAAAAATTATGTTACCAAATTTTTTCCAGCAGTGATTTGAGTTTCAAAACAACGACAAGATAGTCTACGTTTGATCACTGGCAGTTGTGGATATTTTGAGATATGAGTTATGGCACATACACACACAAACACATAGATAGTAACGTTTAGTAAAAGAGATACATTTTCATACACACATACACACAGCCAGATGCTTTTGTCATAGTACTATTTTTTTTGTTTCTAGTTCAGAAAAATATTTATAAAGTCTCATCTGGACATCTGATATTTCTATAATCATAAGACTATTTGGGGAAAAGAATATTAGACTATTATTTGTAAAAAAACTGCTAGTTTATTGTGCACAAAGCTCTTATTTGAATGATTCTTCATGTTTTTTTTTTTTTTTTTTTTTTTCTAGAATCCCATTTATTTTAGATGTACTTAGTCACTGCAGATGTCTAAAATACAATTTTATTAATCTTATAGTAAATAATAGTAGTAACAATAATACCATTAACTTTTGTGCCTAAGACTAGTATTATGACGACTGTCGCTTACAATCAACTAACGAGTCCTTAAGGTAATATATATGTTACAGTTAAAATCTAAAATAAGTCAATTCTAAAATTCACTAGTCATAACTAGGTTCCACAAATGATTTTAACTAAACTACTTGTGACTAGTAAATTCTAGACTTGACTAATGGTTTTAATGCATCAGTAAATTCTAGTTTCAACTACAATAAAATTATAATGTTTGGGATTTAAAACGTATCATTGTTTACAATCGTGGTTAAAAATAAGAGCAGCTTGCAGCCATACTGTTAGTACTGTAGCGCTTATGTGTTTACAAACAAGTAATTTTAAACAGTTGAAAATCTTCAGTTTAATTTAAACCGTGTACACAGTGCCATTCATCCGCATCGAAATCAAATATTTATTCTAATATTAATGATTCTAATACATTTCAATGTTCCAGATCTGTATTCTCTTCTTGTACTAAGGTCTTTTTAACTCCCGACCAAGTTCCCAATGTTTAACTATCTCTCCGGACAGCTGCTACTAAAACATCAACAGGACCAGGACTAGGTTTTGTTAGATCCACTTGTAAAAAATCATGTGTAAAAAAACGCTGCTTACGTGAGAAAAATAATATATTGTTCAATTCAGAATGCCACAATACTTTAACTTGTCAGAATAAGTAATAAGTTAAGTGTTTATGAAAAATTAGTCTCCTTAATAAAAAAAAATATCTTTTTACTAAAGCCTCTTTTTCGGGTAATCGATTGTCTTTTTGTTGATAACGTGAAACAGCTTAATTAGTTTTTATTAATAGTGCTAAATACAAAATCTTAATTTACCATGTACTGCTAGTATTGACTAAAAAACTAGATTTAATTAAATATTTTATCTGGTATACATTATCACGCTGTCGCCGGGGATTACGACAACAGCGGAGAAAAAGGGGGGTAAATAGGAAAAACGACGCGTTAGTGGCAAGAAAGTATTATACGTGGCTTGCACGTATGCACGCAATAAACACACGAAATCTTTCAATTTGCAAACACATATCTAGCTCTGGTGAGCACTTTCGGAAAGGACAGGGTTCAGCATAGACGGCTCACAGTGGGAGATTTTGTTTTTTTTTTTACTCAACGTCTAATATTTCGAGAAAGGAAATATATAAAGCAATGATTTTTATTTATTTTCGTAATTTTTCTTCGTAATTGAATTGGGAACCGAGGAAAAATACTAAGAACGCAGAGAAATGAGAACATAATCTGAAAATTGTTGTTAAATCTCAATTTTCAAAATATCCACGTCCACCAGCAGATAAAAAATTTTTTTTTCAATATTTTGACTCTAATCCATTAAATAATCAAGAGAGAGTATCTGAAAGGCCCAAAATAAAAACCTAACCTAAAAATTTTCTTAAAACCCTCATTTTCAAGATAGCTTACGAACGTCCACAGATATAAAAACGAGTTCAACTTGATACGAATTTGTTACTGAGATTTTCTTAATTCGGCGTTATTTATATCATAGTAATAATTGATTATTTGATTCGGTGAACACAGAATAAATTTAATTATATATCTGTTGGATTTTACAAGATGTTAACGAGATTCAGGTGTAATAAAAATATGTATGTTATGTATTAGTTTTCGGCTTCTTTGATACAGTCATGTATTTTCTGTTAAAATAAAAAAAGAATGCAATTTATAAACTTTCTATCCATGAATGTTTAACACATATTTAAATATATTGAATTCAATAAAAAAAAAAAAAGGTATTTTTTTCGCAATCAAAAATGTCGTATTTTGTATTAAAGTAATTATAAAACAAAAAAATTAGTGTCTTGTCTGTTGGCTATAACAAGTTGTTCAAAAAAATTAAGGTTTAAAGAAAATTTAAAAAACTTGAGAACTTACATCAATGGTAAGGTATAAATTTCTGCCTCCAATTAATTTTTCTCTATTCACTATTGAATCAATAAGTAAATTAAGAAAAATTGTATTACTATGCCTGTTGATGTTCACGGGGTATTTAAGAAATGTAAATCCAAACAAAATTTTGTAGGTGAGGTTCTCATTTTTTAGCGACTACAATATTTTTTCTCAATTTTCCATTGGACCAAAAGTTTATGAACAAAAATTTTATTACTATGGCTGTTGATATTAACGAGGTATTTAAGAAATCGAGATTGTAAGAAAATCTGTAGGTAAGATTTTTGTTTTGATCCTTCTATATGCATTTTCTGAATTCTCTATTTAATAATAAAGAAAGTATTAAAAAAAAAAATCAATTTTATATCAGTTGGCGGTCGTGATATATTTAAAAAAAAAAAGTTGAACGGAAATTTGCAGGTTAGGTTCTCATTTTTTCGTGACCACACAATTGTTCCCCGAATTTATATTGAATTAATAAGTGCATTAACAAAAATTTTATTTATATATCTGTTGACGTTCGCAAGCTATCTTAAAAATGAGGGTTTTAAGAAAATCTGTAGGTGAGGTTTCTATTTTGGGCCTTTTAGATACTCTCTCTTGATTTTTTACTGGATTATAGAAAAAACAATTAAAAAAAATTTTGTATCTGTTAGCAGTCAGGAATATTTCGAAAATTGAGGTTTAACAACAATTTTCAGGTGAGGTTCTCATTTTTCTGCGTTCTTAGTATTTTTCCTCGATTCCCTATTCAATGACCAAGAAAATAAAAAAAAATCATTGCTTTATCTATTTTCTTTCTTGAGTTATTAGGTTTTAAATAAAAAATAAAAAATCTCTCACTGTGCGGCTGCTCAGCACTATGCACTTCACTTTGTCGCACCACACGCGCCTACCGTAGCTTGCAGGTGGCCCTGGCGATGACGCTAGTTGATGAAAGTCGGCAGGCACTAGGAAGCTGGGCACGAAGAGGGCTTAAGGTTATGGCGGCGGCAGATATTCGGACGCAGCCGACAACGCCAACGGCAGCTCCAGCGACGGCAAACGCAGGAGAGGGACCGACGACGTTCGGAGTGTCGTGCAACAGGGCCTCGCGCTGTGCTCTGCTGGCCGCGCGTCTATCCTTGTCTCGCACGTTCGGCTCTGCGAAGACGCAGCAGTGTACCTTGTCGTGTCTTAGGGGACGAACTGATACGTCTTAACAGTGTACCTGTGGTAGTGCGTGCCTGTGCTGGTATGATGTCTCAGCCGTAACACTCATACGACATCCATGTACCATGCATGTGAGCTAGCCTTACCACTGTACCTTACCACTGAACAACATTACAATCCGGGAGAGAAGGTTAATGTTGGTGGTTTTTTTTTCTTTTAAATCTTTTAGCTGTCATGAACCCATGATAAATGGCATGGTTTCTTATTGTATGAAAAAAAAAAAAAAAAA
>JAPYYV010001681.1:0-23261 GCA_030522625.1 Copidosoma aretas | reverse complement strand
ATATAAACGAAAATTTCCAAAGATAGAGCGTATCAAAGTTCAGGAGTGGGGGCTGTATGACGTCATACCTGTATAAAATCCAATGCATAATCGACTACAAGTATGACGTCATGCGTAAGTTTCATACGGTATATCTTTGTCAGTTTTCATTTACATAAAAAAAGGAAAAATACGTGTCACATATTTTTTGATAGTCTACCTGATGTACCCGATTGATTTGAAAAAAAAATTTTACGCAAAAACCCTATTTCAGACACTAAATTCAATATTACAATAATTTATTTTGTTTTGCTACCTTTGACGCAAACTTTGTTCATAAAAACAAGAAAACAATTAATGATTTTAAAATCCAGGGTCAATTTTGTCATATTGCTCCTATCTTTCTGTTTTTAACTGATAAACAAGAACCATCGTGTAGTCAATTTAATATTTACGACGATTAGACGGTTATTCAAAAAAAATTAAATACAAATTCAAATTTGGTCAAAGAACATGTAAAAAATTAAACTAATATTATGAACAAGAATCCGTTTTCCAAAAATTACAAACATTTACACCAAATTGCAAACATTCAAAATTTACCAAATTATAAAATGTATTTTATTCAAAAAAATAATAACCAAAAGCATCGATATATTAAGACATTGGTACCAGAATGTTGTCCCATTGTTGTTTCTGATTTGGGTACAATCGATAAATTTGATTTATGTGTATATCCAAAGCATACACCAGAAAACGGTCCGTCATACACATATTTAAACAATCTTTCTCATTTCATAGAGCCAATGGTTTTTCCCCTAATGTTTTATCTAGGAGACTTAGGCTGGAGTACTAATTATAGTAAAAATCCATGAAAAGAATCTGAAACGCTTTTAATTTTACAATATTATTTATGTTGATTGTCGTATAGACCAAAATCACAAAACTTTAATCCCTTGTTATATGGCGGAAGACTATCAAGACTATTCTTTTTACATGCATATGCGATGCTAAAAAGTGATAGAATGAACTACTTTATAAATAATCAAATGTCCTTAAGAATAGAGTGTTATCAAGGCTTATTGGATCACGTAATAGATAGTGCTAGTAATATTTCAAACAATTTTGAAAATAAAAAAGTTAGAATTCTTTTTATTTTACCATCAACATATATAGGGGGACCAAGATATATGCAACAACATTATCAGGATGCTATATCAATCATGAGAATGCGTGGAAAACCAGATTCATTTACAACAGTTAAATGTAATCCACAATGAGTTGAGTCAAGTTTTGAAAGAAGTTTCAAATAATACAATGCCAAATGATATTCCGAACATAACAGTAAGGCTATTTAAAACAAAATAACAGTTAATATTAAATAAAATTATCAAGTACGGTATTTTTGGTAACTTTATTGCTTATATTTATACAATTAAATTAAAAAAACGAGGATTACCTCATGCACATATTCTTATAACATTACTTTCGAAAGATAAACTGATAATACCTGAACAAATAGATAAACTTATTTCTGCTGTAATTCCAAACGATAATAACAAACATCAAAAATTGGTTATAAAATACATGCTTCATGGGCCACACAGTAAAAATACTCCTTGTTATGATAAAAACAAAAAAATTTGAAAAATAATTTTCCGAAAACTTTTACAATAGTTACAATGTTTGAAGAAAATGGATATCCTGAAAACCAAAGTAGAAATAATTGTAATGAAAATCATATTTATGTATTGAAAAACAGTTATGAAAAAATTCTTGTCAATCATTTAATGGTGGTCCCTTACAACATATATTTGTTGATGAAATATAATTGCCACATAAATGTTGAATGTTGTGCATCCATACAAAGCATTAAATATATTTTCGACTACATACATAAAGAAAGTGATGGAGCTGATTGTAAAATTCAAAAAAAAAAATAAAAATGACAGTAAAATTAATTATGATAACGAGATACTCGATGAAATATCACAATTTGTTATTGGTCGTTATTTAAGCCTGATTGAGGCAGCATGGAGACTTCAAGAATTTTCTCTCTGTGGGAGAAGTCACTCAGCATTTCATTTACCTGTTTATCTTGAACATAAACAAAACATTGTATTCGAACAAGGCAAAATTAAAGAATCAATTAAGAATTTGAAAAGCCCTCTGATGGAATGGTTTGAACTGAATGAAATTGATAAAAGTTTAAAATCAACAAAATACGTGAGCATTCCTGAATAATATACATTTAACAATGAAACAAAGCAATGAAATAAAAAAAAACATGTTAAAAAATATTTCAATTGGCAGATTAAATGTAGTTTCTCCAAAAGATTAGAAAATATTTTATTGTAAATTGATATTGAATAAAGTAACAGGAAAAACTTCTTTTATAGATTTAAAAACTGTTAATGATATCACTTACAGTACTTATAAAAAAATAACTATTTCTATGGGATTGGTAGAACACGATTTTCAAATATATATTATTTTTAAAGGAGCATGTAACGTAATGCTGCCTTTTTAACTACGAAAATTGTTCGCATGGTTTATCGTATCTAAAAAATTTTTTGGCAACGTCATTTGGAACAAATACAAAAAATCTTTTATAAAAGATTGTGAAGATGAACAAAATAAAGCTCTTTTACACTTAAACGAAATTTTTAATTCTGAAAGTATGTCTCGTAAAGATTGCAGCTTACCAGAACCAACAAAAATGAAAAAAAAAAAAAAAACGATACTGACAACAATAAAAAAATATATTGTTAACATAAATTCCATAAAATGTTTTCACAACTTCGTCATGATTACCATCTAATTTTTCAAGAAATAATTAAATTTGGAAAAAAAAAATTTTTTTATCGATGGTCCTGGTGGATCTGGAAAAACTTTTCTATACAAAAGATTAATTTACTACTTCATATCAATTGAAAAAAATATTTTTACAATGGCTTGGACAGATATTGCTTTTATTCTGCTTCCAAGGGGAATGACCACTTACGAAACTTTCGGACTTCCTTTAGACCTAAGCACTATAGAAAGTGCGTTCTTATAGTTTTAGCCAGATAAACATAAATTACGTAATGTATAAGTAAATATTTGGGATAATGCTTCTATGATACCAAAAGAAGCGTTAGAAATCGTTGATAGGACTTTAAGAGATTTATCTAGTAATAATAGACGGACGGAGTCTCCAAGTCGGATGGAGTCATTAAAAACGGTAGAAATTTTGTGTGGAATAATTTTTCTAATTAAATTAAAAAAAAATTTTCAAGTACATTAACACAAATTAAAATTTGGTAATTTAAAACAACAATAATTTATGAATAGGATGACGTTTGTCATTACAACATTGTAAAAATTTGCAGCCACTCAAACTTTCTAACAGTAGTATTATTGCTTTATGCAATTTTTGGCTGAATAAAAAAAATATTCGTTTATTGAAATTATGTATTCTACGGTTTAAATCAAATCTGCAATTATAAAAATACGTTTTTTAAATAATACATTATAAATGGAGTTAGGAGCTGAGAATTTTGCAGTAGCATGTAAATATTATTTTCTTTGTCAATCAATATCAACGAAATTTTTTTTTACTCACGAAATGAAACGATCATCTGAAAATTAATTTGTACAAATAACTGTAACTTCAATGTTGTGTATTATACATTACATCTCCAAATAAAGTAGAATCCTTGCTCATACCTTTTCTGTTCAAAAGCTTAAAATAACTCAAGCGACGAATGAAGAGAATCGATACAGCAATTACTTTTTTGATTTCATTAAGGTAAGTCGCAATATTAAAAACAAGAATACAAAAATTTATGTGTGAATGAGCAAATCTATTGAGCTCCGGCCACTAAGCGCGCGCGGTGCTTTTTTCCAGTGGAACACGCTCTGTTAAACTCGCTCACAAAGGAAGATAACTCACTAAAAACAATACCTAAACACAAAAATCGATGGATTTCGATCTGCTCTTTCCAGTGGTGCAATCTGTTTTTGGATAAAACCTTTTTTTTTCATAGAGAAAATTACGATTGAGATTCTAAGCTTTATTGCGGAAAAAGGCATTTTAAAAATTTTTTGTTCTTGCACAATTCGAAATAGCAAGTTTTAAACCACAATCCCTCAAATTTTAAAGTTGGAAGAACAAAAGATAAACGAGTAAAAATCAAAGGTAGCAGTGCGTATCGGGGGTATACATAAATCACGTATTTCTTCAATTTCTTTGTTACGAGAGCGCACCTCTACGGCGGTCCTATGCTTTTTCTATACATATAGATATCAATTTGACTACGCACTGCAGTCTTTGTTTGTTGACCACTCGTTTATCTATTGCCCTCCCAACTTAAATATTTTAGAGATTTAAGTTTAAAACTTGCTCTTTCGGAAGGTGCAAGAAAAAGAATTTTTAAAAATGCATTTGGCTTTATTTTTAGTGACTTTTCTTCCTCTGTAAGCGAGTCAGACATAGCGTATTCCACTGGAAAAATGCACCAAACGCGCCTAATAGCCAGACTTCAATGGATTTGCTCATATATGAGATCATTGATTCCAAGTGCTAAGTAAACATATGTCATAACGAAATAATTTTTTAATTTATTGTAAAGCAGAAAAATAGGTGAATAGTTTATACTCCTCAATCGTATTTAATACAAAATGATTAAAGTAATTAAAATGAATTTTATTTTACAGAACTGATTATAAGTTCTTTGCTATTATTAATTGCTTTTGAAATTCGTAAGTGTAAATTATACGGACACTGCTTCACAAAATCTAAGTATGAATGTTTTGCTTCAAAGAGTAGCATCGATGTATAACATATTTTTAAGATCCAGTCCTTTAAGTTGCTCAATTTCAATTACGTACTAACACCTTTCTCTTTCGTATGTTTCAAATAGATTGATTTCGTTTATTCATAGTATTTTTACACATGGCTAACATCAAATGCTCTTTTAATCCTTTGAATGACATTAAATCCCTTTTTATCCTAGGGTATCAGTAATTTCTTATAATTATATATTCATGACCTATACATGGGTCTTATTCAACGTTATTTGCTTACGACAACGCTATTTTATTTAGATTACAAATGACAAAAACGCTGTGTATAAGATTAAAGTTTCAGATAACAAATTTAGAGAAGAGCCACATGATCAATTTTTCCGTTCTTCTCGAGTGGCACTAGGCGGAACATCGCTGATTGGTACAAGATGCTTCATTGTTATTGCAAAAAATATTTTTCATGAGTTAGATACAGCTATAGAGGATCTTGATACTTGGTATACGTGTATTAAAGGATAAAACAATAAATGAGGGTTCGAGAAAACATGTCCGCTAAAATTGCTAAATTTATGTAGTTATAATTTCAGTTTTTAATTTTCTAGAATTAATTCGTATAATTAGTATTATAAGCCATAATCTTTTAAAAGGAGAAGGATGATGCTTTTATGCGTTCAGATTGCCTTTAGCAAATAGTTAAATAATTATATTAGTAACTCGAGGTATACTCAAAGTTACTGAAAGATACAAATCTCAGCTTGAACACATAGAAGTTTTAGTATTCAATGTAATACCAGGAGCTATGTGGCAACAGAAGTACGCAAAAGAAAATAAGCATCCGCAATCGCTATATTTGGAAGATTTCGAAGTTGGCAATACACTTGGAAGTCACGGAGGTCAGCAAAAACAATTAAGTGTACATGTATCGGTCCCCTTTTACCTCCCAACTTAATGTATAAAATAGAAAAAATTTTGCTTCATACTCTCGTACATTCTAAACATGTAAAATTATTTGGCAATAATCTTTAATAAAGTTATCGACTAATTAAATTATTCAGAAGATCAAGGATCAGAGATGACAGTTAATGGGGTTACAAAAATGATAAAATTTTAACTAGTATTGGTGCTCGGTGATAACTTGGTCTTGAACGCAACGTGCGGTTTTGTAACAAGTCTTAGAGCAAACCGCTTTTGTAGAATTTGTACTGCTACATCTTTCATGTGTAAAATTATGTGCGACATTGCTATAAATCCAATGCCAGACAGATTATATTATAAACGAGATATAAGGAATCGATTCATTGCACCAGGGGTAAAAGAAGAGTGCGTTTTTGATAGTGTAAATAATTTCCATATTACTGAAAATATGTGTGTTGACTTCATGCATGATCTATGCTTAGAAACTATTTCCTTTACACTTGGTAAAATTCTAACTGCCTTAGTTGAAGTGGATACGCTACTAAAATTTAATTATTTAAATAAGAAATAAAAAAAATTGAATTTCGGAGTACAAGAGAAAAATAAACCACGGCCTTTAATGATGGAATACGGTAAAAAAAGAAGAAATTAAAATACCAAAAAAATAGTAAAATTTAAACAATCTGCAGCAGAATATTTATTTTTGTGTCGTTATATAGGACTAATAGTTGATGAGAAAGTTTCGTTTGGTAATGTACATTGATATTTGTACCTTACAATACGAAGAATCGTTAATACTGTAACAGCTCCGAGATTCGTTGAAGCTGATTTATGTGATCTATTAAGCAGACATAATTTATTGTAAATGGAACTACTTGGCAACTTAGTGCCGAAAATGTACATTTGGCTTCATATTGTTAAAAATATGTCATTAAACGGTCTTGTGATTTATTATTTGAGCATGCCTTTTGAGCGGAAAAATAAAGAATCAAAACACTCTTGTGTCAGCTCTACGTGCCAAAAAAATGTCCCGTCAACGACAGCGTTCAAGAATCAAATATACGCAGCTCATTAAAAAGTAGTCCAGAGTGTAAAAGCTTTGATGTTGCTCTTAGGCCAGTTCTCATAGATAAAGATTATGAAATAAACTCTGCATTATCTCATATACAGTGGGCGCCGACATATAAATTTGTTGAAATCACAAATAAAAAGTATATTGTAGGGATGATATTAATTGTTAGAGTAGATGATGATGGCCCGGTTGTGAGACCAATTTACAAAATTTATAAAATAAATATTAATATGTATTTCTTATCACATAAAGTAAACATTATATTTATGGATGGACGATATCACGCCTATAAAGTACAGATACCTAGTGCGGTTGTAGAATTCATGCACATTGATGAGGTACTGATTACGTATCCACCATGCCTACTTGTAAATAAAGTAGATGAATATTATTTAGCTACAAGGTATCAAATTTAAATGTACAATGATTAGTCAAGTTACATTGATTAGTACTTCTATTCTTCGAATTGTTTTTCATAAAAATAATATTTGTCAAGAATTAGAATATAAATGTTGCTGTTAGTTAGTTTGCGGTGTTTTATCATAATTTTTTCTGTTTGAACTTCGAATATCATGTCAAAATAAACAAAAAAACAATTTAGGAGACGTACTTAAATAAACCATTTGATTAGTATCATGTTTAGTAAATATTTAAAAGTAATATTTGATCATAATTCCTATTTTTGTGTACTTACTCATTGTAAAACCATTAATATAGATTCGTACAAACACAAAACTTTTTCTTATGTTTCACGATCTTTTTTAGGATTGAGAAATTGTTATAAATAGTGAATAATAAGAAATGTAGTTCCTGATAGAATCTAACTGGATTCTAAGTCTTCTTTCAATTTTTATCATTTCCTAATATTTCATATGAATTAAGAGCGATTAATAAAATTTAGAACATAATGAATATGAAAAATCACAATATTTAGATCAAGACTTAATGAAACTACCTTGCATAGCTTCATACATGTGTGAATAGATACTAAAAATGTATAAACAATAAAATTAAGTGAATAATTTACGATTTGATATAACTCTTTTAAGGAGATTAAAAAAAATGATAACAAATCTGGCATCCATCAGAAAGGATAATTTTTTTATGATCTTGTCATGAAATAAGTATTTTAACTTATCATCTATGATGTTTCTTTATTTGAGCAACATAAGTAAAATTTCCGTATAAAATTTTAAGATATGCGCTTTGAAATCATTTAGTAATATTGCCATTTGGACTATCTGGACACTACTTACAGAGAATTGAATCAGTAAATAATACGGTTGTTGCCCAAAATATGCCGTACATACAGGTGGACATAATGAAGTACAAGTACAGAGAGTTAAAAAATGTAAAAAATCCAATAAGTTAGTTTTTGGTCATGCCCGTGGCTGAATCCAGTGGCAGGACATTTTTTTTAATCGATGTATTTTGACCTCGTAAACACAGTAAACCATAGTGTTTGTCGTAATTTTATGGTAAGTCATTGTTAATAACAATTTTGTAATAACAAGTAGCAAAATAAATATTTATTGCTTCAAAGGAATTATTTTTTAAGATTCTTTCAATTATTTTACACAAAAAAGCTTTCTACTAAAATTTTCGCATACCCATTAGTATTTGAGTGAAAAAATCTAGAAGTTTAGAAAATGCACTTTCTACGATTTCCAACCACGTACAATTCAATCGTATTGCATTATTTTCAACTTACTTAGCTCCAAAACTTTCCCTGAGGCGTGTACTTTTAGATAGAAAAACATTTAAAGTTTTATAACGCTTGGGTGTATTGTTTTTAAATACATGGCCGTTATTGTACCCTGCGTGTGCAGATCACATCTATATATATTTTATCGCTTACATGTCAGATGATATGTGCATATTTCAATATAACGAATAAACACATTCATACACATAGACTCTATCTATTTATTTCCTCAAGTAAAAAATTCCACCAAATTGAGGACGCAGCGCTCGCTTAAGGCTTCTCACCCTAATGCTTTCAAAAATCTTGACATTGCTAGCGCATAAAGTAACAATACCAACCGAGGGTCTCTGTCTTGCAACATGCCGCTATAGCCGAGACGTAGAGCTCGTACTATGTACTATAGCTTACTACCGTCGACTCTCATAGCACGGCGCCACTGATACTGTCACGCTGTGATTATTATGTGAGCAGCGACCAAGGTGAAAGATAAGACAGGTGGTACAGAATACCACCTCTGCACATTTATTAATAGTGTATACAACCCTGTGTAGCAAGTCAAAACAAATGAAGTCATCAAAGGCCGTTCTTGTCATGTTTTAAAAACAATGTGACTGTTTACAGTTGTCCTGTAGTCAACACATAATAAGACGGCAGCGCAAGGATATACTGGGGGGTATCATATTTTACGATCCAAGTGCCGTTTAAGTATAGCACCTGACAGAGAGAGGTGTATGAGAGAGTATCATATTTAGAGCATGATTTAGGCTCTGTAGTCAACTAGGTGCCGTTCGCGTACGGTGACGTAAATGAACTATCGGACAGTGTGACGTCATACCTATCATCTCCTATATGATATACTCTTGACACTCTATAGCGTGAAGGACACATGCATCGTCATTTTTCACAGCCGTTGAATATATATATAAGTCGAAATATGATAATACAGCCGCACAAGGATGCACTAGATAATATCATATTTTACGATACGAGGGCCGTTCGAGTATGGAGCGCCTTACAGACAGAGTTGTATGAGAGAGAATTATATTTAGAGTATCATTCTTTCATGTTCGCGCATAGCGTGGCACTGTAGGCAACTAAGCGCTACTCGCGTATGGCGCGGCAAATAGACTATTGGACTTGCTGTATATAGGCGTTACGATGTAAAACGTTGCGATGTGAGCGACGTTATACCTATAATCTCTTATACAAACTCTATAGCGCCAAGGATCCAAGCGTTGTCATTTCTTACACCCGCTAAATAAATATTTATTTGTTTAATATTATGGCGCATACAGCTTTGATGATTGTTCGAATAAGCATCGGTGATGTCATCGTATAGAATGGTGCTCAAACATGATCATCCGAACACACAGCGCCATGTAGCCTACTCTTTATTCCGGCTTTAGGGGGAGATGGGGATTTACAAGAGGTGAAAAGAAATCACATAATCGAGTGTTAAGTTTAAATGTCTAATTTTATTCTCAAGTTTTACATGCATTATACTAGCGGTGCATAAAAATGTTTCACTGGGTCTTATAGAAAAAGTAAGTAACATTAGAGTCACTATTTAGTTAGCAAGTCGTCGTACAAATTTTTCGCTACTACACACATTCCCAACCACTTATTTCCAACAATATCATAATAACTAATTCCTTATTTGTTAAGAAAGTTGCAGACATACTACGGTGTATATACTTAGACATAGCCTCGGTATTAAAATTATAAAATCGCTTCTATAAATCAAAGTTGAAGAAAATATTTTTTATTTTATCTTTTTCAAAAAAACTCAATTTATCCTTGAAGAAATCACATATAAAATTAATGATACGGTTTACCTCTACAGCGTGCTCCTAACGATTTTCTATTTAAACATCGGTATACTTTCAAAGACTCTTTAGGCCTTTAAATTTTGTCTCCTTCATCACAACAATTGCATGTTCTTGCTTCCTTTTCTTACAAACTGGTGGCTGCTGCTGCTCATCGGGGTCGTCATCAAGATGTTAGGTGTTACTCGGCGATCTGTCTATGATCGGGCGTTCATCAATGGCAATCGCTTTTGAGCCATGAAAACAGGCTTAATTTAGGTAATGTCGTAGTAAATATATTTTTGACACATTAGCGAATTCCGACTGTACAAAAGATAACTAATCTTGAAAATATGCAGTTATTTCTTCTACGTACAAACACAACAGCTCCCAGCCATTTTTAACAAGGGTCACATATTTGAGCAGTTATTCTGAACTGCATGGTTTTATAACGATCATGTAGGATCCGTCAAAAGGTGCCAAGCCAGCAAGGACCCTCTTCGTATTCGATCTATTGAGAGCATAAGTTGTGACTGTAAACCGATTAGGTAGTGCAATGCTATAACTACTATACTTTACAGCACTACTATTATTAGACACACCTGCAGATGCACCGTTTACACTCAAAGCCATATTTACAGAGGGAATTTTAATGACACTGTTAAACGACCAAGCGAACTATCCAAACCAAACTGAATTGCGTGTACTCACTCGATGAGCAGGCGAGACACGATTTTTTATCCCTATTACCTCTACCACGGCAGAACACTGAAAATAGCAGTAGAAAATTATATTTAAAAGCACGCGATTGGTTGACTACATCCCTACCCTTAATTGCAACATGCAAACAATTAACTCAAATATAGGTGTTCGTCGAAAAAAAGTTTATATTACGCACTGTCACTTGTATTGATATTAACCGATAAGATGGGAAATATCATCTCAGCAACAGGATGTTTTTTAGTACTTAAAAATCAAACATAACTACGGTATCAACGAGAGAGTCAAGAAACTCAAGATACACGATATTTTACTATTTCATACTTACCAAGAGTCGCTCTGTACCGAAACCCAATATTAGCAGCCTTATCACTCGCACTCGTCTCCAATAACATATTCAACGCATCCAGTTGAAGAAAAATATTACTTCTTATATTTCCGGTCCAAATATTGAATATCATTGGACTGCGAGGGACTAAGACGAGGGCGACCGAACGCATAAAAAACGGAACGTATTGCTCACCACCGTGCTAACTCTGATAGCGAACGGTGTCCTATTAGCTCTCATATTATAACGATTTTAATTTACACATGCAATCATGATAAAGTTACAAGTTGGTGTTGTAACGTACAGTCTGTCCAGGTGTCTGTTTAAAAAAGTGCTAATTGGATATGAGCCTGATCTGGGTATTCACACAGCATCCTACAACTATTACCCTTTCATTCAGATGCATTCTTCAGATTTTCCAGGCATGAAGTTTCGCTACCCATACGACTGGAATCACTTTAAAGCTCGGCTAACGTCAATCGAAAATTTTCCTCGGTCAAGCGGAAGACTTGCGGGGTAATGAAATTCGCCGATCAGCATATACTTTAATATTCATGACCGACAGATTTAGCGAAGAGGTCCTTAAAATAATAGCATTTAGTAAAACTTATGGTGCTTGTGGAGGTAGTATTACGCTTAAATAAGAAAGTGTCAAAATATTGAAAGAACTTTTCAATGATATAGGTAAATATCTCTTATATTCGGAAGGACATAGAATAAGTGTGCAAAGTGTATTCAACAAAATAGTTCAATACATATACTATAAAAGCCAGTCTTCGTATTAGGCTTAAATTCAAGTGTATACAATGTGCATTGTTCACCAAACATCAAGTGAAATTCGCATCGCTAGGTTTCAAAAAATTTTTTTTAACAAATGTATGAGTAGTGCTATAAACAATAAATTTACTCTTTCGCCAGAACAGTGTTTTTCGATCATCAATGATATTCTTGAATTGCATAAAAATATAATCGTTGAAAATCCTAATATGCCTGACGATATCGCCTACATGATTAAATAGACGAATGTAATAAATATGCATAAATAATATCAACATATCACCGTATTTTGTTCAATAAATAATTACTTTCCATAACCCATTATAAAATCAATGAGGGAATTATATAAGGATTTAGTGTGATGGTGTGTAAACAAAATACCGATATTTATTTTTCAATTTTACTGTATGCATTAACAAAAATTACATAGTTTACGCTATAGTTAATTTAAAATATAAGACGTAGAAATATTTTGAAACACAATATTGTATACATATTTCGCGCTATAGGTAATTTGAAATATGAGCCTTGTTAATATTTTGAGAGACAACATTGTATACATTTTCCCTAGCCTTTTAAATTTTCCATCGATAAACTTTGAATTCGCTTATTTGTAACAATTTTTTTGTACAATTTTTTTATTAACTTATCATTACAGTTCGCAGTATTTCTTGTAGCTGCTGCTGTTGCTGCTGTTGTGGATGCAAAACTTAAAAAGATGCGACAACACTAGCGTTAACAATAATCACAGCACATGTAATGAAGAAAAACAATACAATATTCTCCGCACACTTTCGAATCAAAACTTTGTAATTTTTTTTTATTCCACTAGTATCAAACACAATTTTTCCGGATTCGGTCAACACGATGGGGCGATGTTGGGGGCAATCCATAGCTATCAAAATAGCTTCCTTGCGAATTTTCATCCATGTAGATTGCAATCCAGTGAGTACCTTATCTGCTGCGTCTGAATTAGCTACAATGGCTGCTGGAAAGCACGCAATCCGCGGTAAACGGTTTGCTGCATATACGCCGACTCAACTTGCGTTAAGCCCTTGTATTGCTCTACGTATTTGATGTGTATTCATTTTCAGAGCTATCGTCGTTACTGCTCGCACTTGCAGAGTCCACCTCGTCATAACCATCGCATGACGCAATTTTGGGCTGTCTCAATCGCCGACTTTTAAACTCGAAATACTACTACAGAAACCTCATACACCTTGTAGAATCCAACACTATCTACCAAACTCTTTTTCTTCACATCATCTGGCAAGAAGCTGAACCGAAAGCGAAACCACTACTTTAGTACAAATGCTTTGTGCAACGAACAAAATTTTCTGATAAATTCCTTTTTAAGCTTTGTAAATGAAGGAGTGCCCGAGATTTTTGAAAAATCGAGTACCTCTCGGCACAATATAGAAGAAATAAATCTTACCTTATCATCACTACGTGTGTATATTCTCCTGAGATTTTTCGTTATGTTGAACAAATTTTTGTTAAAACTTGCCACGGAAACATTACCATCGTACCACTTAAGTCGGTGCACTTCTAATGTGCAAAGATTATCTAATTTTTTTATCGGATTTGGTAAATCACTGAATCTGTATGTAGGTTTGATAAGCCAATGGCTAATAAAGTTGCCTTGGAGTGACACCGCAGCCACTTCTTTTAGTATAAAATTTCAGCATCTCTAAAGCCTTAGATATAGATGATAAAATTCATCTTACATGAGCAAAAAATACAGATCTTAACTGTTTGAGGGTAGCGCACAGACCAAGATGATTCTGTAGAAATTTTCACTCTGCAACATAACATCTTAGACACTTCTAGAAGCACTCTCTCTTTTTCTAATACTTCATCACTCATGCGCTAAAACCAGCTACGATTTGGTGGACTGAATCGATTTCTAAGACGTTGTCGTATCAAGCATATATAATTTGTAGTTGCAAGAGCTTGCATAAAATGCACCTCTATGCGTACACTGCCCGAGCGTACGAGATTCCAGCGCGTGACACAATGCGCTGATTAATCAGGTGTAAAATTGAAAGCTGTGAAAAATTAGCCATTCTCGTAATTGACACGATTTATTCCAATACCCTCATTGAAAAAGTGTATACCTGTGCCGGAGAAGACCGTGTAAAAAGCGTCGATGAATAATTTTGTTGTTCTCGTAAAACGTGGTTGTAGCGGTTTACCCAGTATCTGCCCCCAATCAACGTACAAAGTGAGATAATTTATGGAAAATTTTTTAAAATTAAAAGTATTCAATTTTCGGTGACCGATAAACGCCCTATTGTTGACGAATCCAATAATGAATTGCTTTTGAAGCTGACCCTAAATCACGTTATCTAAAGTATTGCCAGCGATACCGCTATGAATCGTAAAAGATTTCACCTCGACTGTGGTAATAGGATACGTTGCCGTTTTTTCGGCAAAAGCAGAGTGGCCTCTTTTATTTGAGCATTAAAACACCTGCTATCCTATACATCCGTTAAACAAAAGGCATCTTTACCGCGCACCAGCCGGATTCTCATTTCGACGCCATTGATTAACATACGGTCTCGATTAAAAACGTCCCAGTGAAGATGACCAATCATATCAAATGTCTTACAATTCAGAGAAAAGTTTCGCCATCTCAAGAGCCCATGATTAACGCTATCGTTGGTTGTAATATTTGCAGCCCCCTTAAAAGTACCAACGGTATTATCGTACCATAGATTAGTCGTAAGATGTGATTTTTTTAGCTCCTGGTGAATAATGAGGAAGTGATTCAATGTATGCTCTGTAGGAATAAGCATTGTTTGGCGGTAGAACGAGTTTTTGGTTGAAAAAAATATAATTTTGATTCAAAATTGATTGCAAAAAATTATTTATTGGTGCTACTCTTGCATTTTCTTCGTCTGTGTCAGCAAGTGTAATCTGCGCTTGCACGTAAAGTTTTTCTCGTATCCAATCTCAAAGGTATTTTTCGTACGAGTGATGCGCACGTAATCATCCACATTATATTTAAACGTCGATGGTCGTTGATATTTTTCCTGCGCCCCCTTTGTTGCTGCTGATAAGCTGCGCACTTTTCCGAATTTTATCTAGCTTTAAATCAGTTGTACAAATTGACATTGCGTGGCCTCATTTTTATCGCACTGTGTAACGTGTTATTGTAGGTGTTTATAATATTTTGTAGGACATCGATGTAGTGTTTTGTGCACCTGTGCGAAAAATATCGCCACATGTGCTCACGAATGGTGCGATTAAGTCTCTCGACAACTGCTTCTTTGATGTCAGGGCTTCTCGCAACTCTGAACTGAGTCCTCCGCTCTTTTAGGACTTCTTTGAAAGCCGACCAAACAAATTCTTTTCCCTTGTCGGATTGTAAACAGAGAGGTTACTTACCATTAGAGCGCTGGAGAATGGTTTTATATGCCTTAGCTACGTTGCGTGCACTTTTGTCGCGTAGGGCCTCGACCCACGTATACTTACTGAGCATATATATAACCACCAGAACGTGACAGTAGCCGTCGCTGTAGTCTTTCATCGTTGTCAGTTGTAACAAATCACATTTCCATAAATCGTTAATGTTTGTAACGTTGTAACGCAATCTAGGAAATATCCGTTTGATCGGCCGATGTAGCGCGTATGCGTCTTGATTGCTTAGCCACTTGTCAATTTCTTCTTACTTATCATCATCATCTTCTAGAGGGCGGCTTTTTGTATTTACACGTATGAGGTTACGGGTGCCAGCTTATCCAGCCTCGTGCGATGTATTATAATATTGTTTTTCGTAGACCATATTATTTTCTTGAAATGCCTTATCCTAGCCACTTTGATTTGGTTGATTTACTAGACACGTAGGGCGGTGTCACACCTGCTGAATTGTCAGCATCGTCATTATCGTGCAGAGATAAAATTCACCGACGTTTCACAGCTGTCTTAGGTCCCGTTGATGACTTCGGAATATCCATGTTACCAACCAATTTATTCGGTATCTCACTCTCTCTGATAAATTCGGTCCAATGAAGGTGCCCGATAGGCGACACCTTACCTTTTTTCCCCCTCTGTTTCTCACAACGTTGTTAAACAGTTCTGTGGTATTCGACTACACGACTACTTCATCGTCAATGTTAATGGTACCGGTGTGATCCCACTTGAGACGATCGTGAGCGGCGCTTCGCCAGTGATGGAGTAACAACCACGCTCGTCACCAATAAGTTTTTGGAATACTCTCGATTATCGTATCATCATCAAGTGGCAACAAAATTGATTCGATATCGGCGTGCAAGTTCTCACCTGTGTCGGGCTCATCAAGCGCTCGCTTGTTTCCTTTAAAAATAAGTAACGACACAATACCAGTAGGTAGTTTTTGCTTTTTTTGCGATCATCGGTAAATTTATTCGAGTGCAATGTCTCGTGCATTTCAGAATCCAGTCTTGACAGGTTACTGCATGTTTGTGTAGTGGGATTTACGCAATTATGCTCATTGTCTGGTTTATTTTGAGATTGTGAGGTAGATTGATGTTGTTGATGCTGATGCATTTCTTTAAGTGCTTGAATATATTCTCTGGTACAATGACAATTTTACGCGCTCTTTTCATTTTACTATATATGATAACTATACATGTACACACACACGCACGCGTTTGAATCTTGTACTGTAACAATCTGTTCACAAGTTCGCTGAGAATTGGTGCTAGTAGCAGTGGTAAAAAACCACCATCACCATTTTGAATAATAAGAGGTTTCCTACTCCGCCAGCTATGATAACCACTACGACACTACGACTGGTACTTAGTTCACGCAACATCGACTTGTGTTTTTTAAACGTTCCTTATTCTTGTTTTTGTGTTTAACCTCGCCCTTTAACACGTTTAAAGTACACTTACATATAGACTTTATGTGCTCTATCAGCAAGACGAAGTAAGGCCTTGCGCTGATGACTATCCACTCGGAAAAGTAAAATAGTATACGATCGAGTTGTACATCATGTACAGTGGGTAAATGCGTTAAAAAGCGTTTCACGAACCAAGTGTTGCCACAGCCGCGCCGGTGGGCCCACACACGCAGCACGTGAACGGATGTTTCCACCGCGTATCCATTTTCCATACTAACTTACAAAAACATTGCTCCCCCTATTTTAAACTGCGAGTCATTTTTTTTCATGATTAAAAAAGATGTTTACTACACTCACGTACACATGCACATGTGCACGCTCGCGCACGTTTACATACCAATTAGAAAAAATATAAAAATCTTACCGTGTGCTGCTGCTAGTGCTAATGATTAAGCCATGGACGACCGCGGCGGTGGTGGCATGGCGGTGGCGTTTGTGCATTTACATCTGCTGGGATAAATGTACACCCGCGGTGATTAAGGTACGTTCGCGGTGATTAAGGTACGCTTGTTTTGATGCAGAAACTACAGCGGGGATGCGAGAACCATTGCGGAGATGCAGGAATCATCGCGTGGTTGAATGTACACCCGCAATAAAAAAATTTTCCGCTTGTCAGGTCATTTTTAAATTTCCTCTTGTTTGTAAAGTAAAGAGAAATATAGGTAATAATAATAAGTTTAATAAGGTGTACAATTACATGACGATATACAGATTTAGTCAAACATAATTAAAACAGTCATTATTCGGTAAAAAAAATCGCTTATTATACATTCTTGAAGCCGAAAGGCAGGGATAACGTCTCGAAATTTTACCGCCTTTTTCTTTAAATAACGCTACACGTCTTGCATTCATCTTTTGTAATCACTTCATGTGAGTTTAATCTCCTTGTGGCCCTATTGTGTAATTTAATATGCTCATCATCACAATCGTCATCATTATCATCATTATTTTTATCAGAATCATTTTTTTCATTAGAAAATGAGCGTCTTACAATAGGTCTTAAGCTATAAAAATGTATTCTCAACAAATCGATATAATTTAAAGTGATTCCTTTGACCTTGCAACATTCAATTCTGGTACTCGAATCCAGCGTTATCGCGAGATAAGCGTAAAATTGATGCCCACCCGACATAAATGTGTGAATGTACGCTCCCTCACCATTAGCACTTAGTTTGTACGTTATGTCACCGAGCATGGTGCCTAAATGTGGTCTGTACTCAGAAGAAGATGGGTCTTTATGACACACAAATATATACGAGTCATTCTCGTAGTAAAGAGCCCGTCGATCAAGTTTCCTAATGTACTTGTATAACTTGAGACGTGCATGAGCCGTCGTGTACGCGGCTATCGTGACGTTTGTATGAGGTGCTGTACGTTCAGCTTTCTCTCGAAACTTCCACTTAACATACAAAACACGGTCATATCAATATATTCGATAATTTCTTTGTCGGATCTGAAGAAATTTTTATTAGAGCCTTGCGACTATTTATTACTTCTGTCTGTTTTAATCCGCTTTCCTGTCTAAATTTACCCCACAAAGAATTAAGACAGATTTTACTCACTGCTCGTATTCCTGCATTGTATTCTATCTTATCATACTCTAAAACTATGTTTTCGTCTTCCTTATATTCGCATAGATACTGCTGTTTCGTCGCCTCATCTACACAGTAAGCTGGTCAACCACTTGCTTGTTGTTTAATTTGTAGAAAAGTGTTTATGTACTTCGCAAAAAATCCTTCTTCGCTTGTCGCAGGATTGAAACACGTCATTTTATATTGACATATGACGTATATTTATGTATATGATATCCGAGTTTTATAGGTTTTCACAACTCATCAGCAACCCACGTCCCAGTTAATTTCCACTCACTAATTTCCTCGTGTCTGCAACCATCCTGAGCCATTTTTTTAGAGCAGGAACGGCTGAGTGCAGACAATAATTTATTGTGCATATGAATAGGCAATAAAGGTAAAAATAAATCACGCGGGGTAAAATTTTACATTTAACAAGCCCTCCGATACGGGATAGATTATTGTTTTCCCCTTCTGTTAGCAGGGCAAATTGTGGACCGACATAAATCTTTTGATGTATGATCGGAAAACGGCCTCTCTTACAAATAAATGGATGAAGAGAGCAGATGTTAGTGTATTATATATGCTTATTCGCTTGAACCTCGTGATAACGAGCCATATGTTCAGTACGTCCACCATAAAATGCATCTCGCGGATTCAACGTTATTTTACTGACAAACGGATGATTTTTTATATCACTCGATATATCGCTGTTCCGCATTTTAATTTTTTCGAATTTGCATTCTCAAATTTCGCAAACCTCGTAGCCTAACAATCTCATTAGTCTAACTTTGACTCGTGTACTTTTAAGGGGCTTCATCGAGCGTGTGCCCGTAAGAAATTTTCTTATCTCGATTGTTGGAAAGACAATTTAAACACCCGTGCGTATAGCATTCTTGAAGTTCAAATACGATGCCCGTAGACAGGCCGCTAGCTCGATTTTTTTCTTCTTATTCTCCTTCTTCTGCCTCCCTTTCTACAGAGGTTGTCTGAGACGGCTGTACTGAATAAAGAAATTAAATTCTCTACTCTGCTAGAATCATCTCTGAACTCGTTTGTACTCTCTTTATCTGTTTGATCCACCCCCTCCTCTTCTTCAGACGATGACTCTAGTAGCTGATCACGCACTGACAACAATACACGTATTACCTGTACAATTAAGTATCTAAACACATACACGCAAACACACACAGATACCCACGCACACAAATACAGTGTCATATAATAGAAAAACCAGTATAACTGCGTATGCACCTACCCTGTCATTCTCGAAACTGTTTCATGACTTATGCTAAGACCGTGGCACTTCGCATGCGCATCCGCAGGAATTATTTGCCTGCCGCTCTTACAGCAGCCCAACAATCTTAAAATACTAATTTATAGTATCTTGCAATACCACGCAATTCACACGATGACAGCAGCAATCGTGATCCACGTCAAGCGGACTATTTGCCATTGCGCTAAATTCTGATACCAGGCACCTCGATACCTAAACCGAAGTGCACTCACGCGATATCTCAAATTGACACTCATAGTGACACTGATTTAACTGACCCTTTTAAAAAGAGTTTGAGATCAGAAGATCAGTGCACGTAATGTATCCACTTGACACCTATCTCCGGGTATATTTTAAACATAATAATTAAATAGGCTATTTTGCCACATCCTGCTTGATTTAGATACATAGGTAGATGATAATTTCGGCATTACATTACTCTCGCTGTATGAACATTAGACATTCGTTCAAATGACAGTACTGCAGCGGTGCTGGACATCTATGAAAAATTTTTGTGGCACCGAGAGTTATCTCTCTTTCAAAAAACATGAGATGGTGGTATTGTTAAAATGAGCTTTCGTATTCTTATTAAGCTTTAACAATATGCTTGCTTGAAAATACATAGTGCTCAAATAGCCTGCTCCATACTCCTAGTACGATAACGCGTTTGTCGACTTACACTTCCAAAGAAAATCACGATGTCAAAAATTAAAGAAGGTCTTGCGATATGATAGGGTGGTTGGCGTAACAGGTCTTTCTATAAAATACATGATGAATCACACAAGACTTTATTTATCTCGTGATGATTGGACAGTCTATAACAAGATGAGGCCATACTTTAGTGAGTCAAGCGATTCTGGGGGTAAGACCCGTACCCAGGATGACAGAGAATGTCCAAAACTACTTTTACCAAAGCAAGCTGAGTCATCCCAACCAGAAATCAAGAAAAATTAGCATTTCGAAAATACTAATTCTTATCCGGAAAAACACGGATACGGAATAATTAAAAAGTCATGTGTAAACATACAGCTCCTCTTAGAGTACCATATTGTTTCTAATAAACTTAAGGGAAATAATAATATTTTATAAATAATGTATGGATTATATGTTAATTAATAGTATAAATTTTACAAATAAAAATTGAAATATCAAACCTAAATAGTTAATCATTATCTCCTTGCTCTTTTTACATCCCCCTTATGGGATAGAACTTTGATAGAAGGCTCTACGACCCCGTGTAATAGATAAATCGCCCCACGACCTACCCGCTTCGTCCTATGTACCATGATATCGTGGATACTCATTACGAGATACACGTTTATATATGGGGCGGAATATTACACTATTATCAAGAGGCTGCATCTCAGCTGCCAAGGGGGACAAGGAGCAAAGAGATTACGTGTAAGGTATGATATCGTCATCGCACTGTTTACATCGTGACACTTATATACATCAAGCCCGATAGTTCATGCACTGCGCAATACGCGAACGCCGCTTAGTTGCCTGTAAAGCCACGCTATTTGCGGACAGAAAAAAATCATACTCTAAGTATGATACTCTCTCATGCCCCTCTGTCTGTAAGGCGCTTCATACTCGAACAGCCCTCGTATCGTAAAATATGATATTCTTCAGTGCATTCTTGTGCGGCCGTCTGATTATGTTTTGTCTTATATATATTCAACGGCTGTAAAAAATGACGACCTTAACGCTGTAGAGTTCATATAGGAGATGATAGGTATGACGTCACACTGTCCGACAGTTCATTCACCGCGCTATACGCGAACGGCGCCTAGTTGCCTACAGAGCCACGCTATACGCGGAGAGCAAGGAATCATACTCTGAATATGATACTCTTTTATACACCTCTCTCTGTAAGGCGCTATACTCGAACGACACTTGGACCGTAAAATATGATACCACCTAGCACATTCTTGCGCCGCTGTCTTATCATGTTTTAACTACAGGACTACCGTAAACAGTAGCATTGGTTTCGAAATATGATGAGAACGGTCTTTAATGACGTCACTCGTTGTAACTTGCTATTCAGGGTTGTATACTACTGGTAATCTGTCGCACTTATGTAGCAGTACCAAGTTATCCATCTGACAGATTATTATCAAAAAGTTAATGCATCGATGTATTATATGTATAAACTTAACATATATACATTACCTTTTCGACACTGATCCATCTAGTAAAAAACTTGGTACTACGACAAAACTGCTACTCGTAGAGGTGGTCCTTCGGACTACCTGTCTTATCTTTCACCACGGCAATGACGTATCGTCTCTGTCTCTGTAGGAAAAATGCCGCTAAAGCCAAGACGCAGAGCTCGTACTATGAACTATATCTTACTACCGTTAGCTATTATAGCGCGGCCCCACTGATCCTGATACGCTGCTATTTTTATGTGAGCTGCAACGTAGCCCTCTCGGTCTCGGTCCCGACACAACTAGAATCGAGACGAGATGTTTGCATTTATTATGGCACCCAAGAGTTCTTTAGATTTTTTTTGCATTATGCTTTTAAACTTTTTGATGTACTGTCTCTTAACTTGTTTTTAACTCAACGCTTTCTCTATGGTAACAGGGCGATTATAAAATATAGACGTCTTGTTAACATCAGTACTGCAGGTAATGTGTTGATAGAAAATACCAGCGTTACACTCTGAATATTTTTTTGCGTAAAACTTGAATGATAGATGTTCCTAAATTCGGGGCGTAGTACACTATAAGATATTTAACACTTGGCATATTGATTTAAGCTTGGGGTTGTAAGAACACTAATAGATAAATAAGTAATAAAAACATAAATAAATTAGGAACAATTAAAAATAAATTAAGAAGTTAAATAAATTAACAATACAGAAAGGCAATTTTGGAGAGCAATCCCTTTTATTAAAATATCTACGGACAATATTTCGCTGCTGAAAACAGCCTCTTTAGGTCCACATGACACGGACGTAGTAAGTGCCTCAAACACTCTACAGAGAAACTGACTATGACCGTGTAATATAGACCTGAAGAGGCTGTTTTCAGCAGCAAAATATCGTCCATATATATTTTAATAAAGGAGATTGCACTCCTAAAATTGCCATCGTTAATTGAGAATTTTTACCTTGGAGTAAGTTTGGAGTTTGAAAGAGGATTCCCCTGGAATAGAATAGAATAAATTTGCTTCCATAAAATAGTGAAAATTACAATGTTTGAAAATTTTATAAACGTTTTTATTATATTTTTTTGAATTATGTATTATAGAAAAATACTAAAATGTAAACGAATATTATATTCATTCATCATCATTACATTTAATTATATATACAGTTTACTAACTACTTTTACTTTAAGGAGGTTGACTACTGTGGGTGGGGGGTGCGAGAGAGAGCGAGCGAATCTTTTTTTTTGTAGCAGTTGGCATTACTGTTTTCATGAGCTGAGAGT
>JAPYYV010001680.1:0-26221 GCA_030522625.1 Copidosoma aretas | reverse complement strand
TATCAATAAAGATATGCACTCCACATCCGGCCTTTATTTACTATAGTTGAACTTATTCATCCAAGGAGTGAGAAAGTAGAGGAAGTATAGCTATTGAACTAATCTAATATACTTTGCAAGAAAGGACATATTTGATAACAATTTTGTAAAGGACTTTTGATTCATATTGATGAACTTCATCGCGTAGTTTACATTCAAAAAGTAATTTTAGTTCATCGAATTTCAAGAGATTATCTTCTTTGTCTGTCATCGTGTCGTCGGCGCAGCTCGTCGGCTTGGGTGAAATCTTTCAATCAATTTTTAACCTACTTCTAGATAAGCTAAGAACCTTTTTTTTGGACAGAAATCATTTTTTCTTCTTGTTTTTTTGTCCGTTGACCAGCTTAATATTTTTTATGGTCAAGTACTCTCTACTACATTCGTTGAACGGATGTTTATCCCAATCTGATCCATAACATCTTACCTCAGTACCCACCAGTCTATAAATCTGAAAAAGTGAAATTCATGTCAAATAAGTACATATAAACTCAAAATGAGTGAAATGTCGCTCACTTTTTAAATGTGTGAACGACTTATCATTTATTTCAAGACTGTACGCACTCAATTCATGTAAATTTCACTTAGTCAGATTGAGACAACACAATATATGGCCCCCGTCCAGTAGCGTAACTGAGACTGTGTGTGTTCCCCCGCAGTTTTCTAAAAGTGCCCTTCTTTTTTAAAAAAAATTCTATTCCTTTTTTCAAGGGCCGTCAAGTCAGAGAACTGACTGCAAAAGTCGCTGCCTATAACTATTAAGATTGATATTTCCATAATAGACATAGCTATACATATCTGTAACAATAAGCCATACATGCCCATCAAAATCAAATGCAGAAAGATGTGAAAAAAACAATTAGAAATAAATTTACTATGTCCACTCAATCTGTAATCTGACGGAGAAAACTTGTACGATTTTATAGTATTGGGCTTACTTAATTCATAAATACCTTTGTTCCTGAAAAATTCTTCAGTAAAAGCAAGGCATGCCTATACTAATATGTTGCTTCAAATAAAACAACTTTTTGGGTGGCTACGTCGTCTGGTGAAAAATATGTACACACAACAGACGGTACCGATAAAGCAGAATTCTCTATGTCATATTATTTTTGACATTTCACAACAAAATATGACCTACTTCCGATGAAGTAGAATTCTACGTCATCGGTACCATCCGCTGTGCGCTCACATTTTACCAGACGATATGGCTGCCCAATCAGATGTTTTATTTGAAATACCTGAAGCAACACATTCTTATTTACGTACCCATATTCTACTGACAATTTTTTCAAGCACAAAGGTAGTATGGATTCAGTAAGCCTAATATTATTGAATAGTATAAGTTTCGTCTACGAGACTGTAGGCTTTGCGGGCATGATATACCAAATTGGTTTTTTCGCATTTTTCTGTATTTGATTGTACTAAGCACGTATGTCTCTAATCACAGATATGTGCAGCGCTGTCTGTTACAGAAATTTTGGCCTCAATTATTATAGGCAGTGCTCTTTGCGGTCGGCTTTTGGACTGTTGCGGGCGCCCCTAACTTTGGTGAGCCTTCCAATGCCTTGGTTGTGTTCGGTGGTGGGTGTTTTGGTTGGGTTTTTTTTTTGTTTGTTTTTTTTTCAAAATACACAGATCCGAGATGGAATCAGATATCGGGATAAAACTTCCGGTAAATTGAAGGTTATAACTTGTAGAATATGGGGAAACTTAAGACAAAAATTAAAAAAAAAATTTAGGTTAAAAAACTTCTCTAAAAACTGAAATCTAGGAAGGGTATGCGCTCACTGGAGTTATGAAAATTCCTAAAAGGTAGAAGACCAAATCTCGACTACTCTTCCCGACTTCAAGGTTAGATTGAAAAAATAACGTTTAAAAATTAAATTTGATCGAACATAATTTTTGATTACGATTAATAAACACTCTAACATTGAAAGCATACGGAAAAAAAAGCATTCTCAGTTAAAATACACAATTACAAAAGGTTTTAAAAGTGTATCTCTGTGACACCAGAAGTCGATGACCGTAAACAGCATGGAATCAACACTTGATCAGCCTAGACCTCAATACTCGACCAGAAAAGTGATTTTATGAATGTTGACAAAAAAAACGTTCACGTGCACTTTAGATTTTTAATTTAACAAATAAAAGTAGCCTAATTGTTTATTCATACATTTATTCATCGTTATCTTTTAAAAAAATGAAAGAAACGTCATTTAGAAATATGTAAAAATTTACGTAACCTCAAATTATTATCCATGTAGCTAATGTCACACACTTTAATAAACTCAAAGATTGTGCTTAGTCATGAGTGTTTGGTAACAGAATAACTTATAATCATCAGTTTTCTTGAATATAACTATCAATTAATTTGATACACTTTGTTTTTACCTTTGTTATTCTCTTAAAAACTCATAAATAAAGCTGCTTCACTACGATTTCGCCATTAGTCGAGAAAAACACTTACATAAGCAGTCAAGCACACGATGCCTGAACGCAGTAAACAGTGTGAAAGTGACGTGTGGCCGAGCTAAATATAATTAATTTTTAGAATATAATACATGAATGTCTGATCGGTCGACTACTGGTGCCTTGTCGAGTATTGGGTCCATTACCTTATGAGTGAAAATTGTTTTATCGAGCATAATTGACATTCTTGGTCAACTTTAGGAATTTTAAGATGATTTTTAAATCGTCATCTCCACCCCCCTTAGTTGTGTGGTCAAAAAACGACTTTTTCGCAATTTTTTTTCTGCATTAAAAAAATTCTAAAAAATTATTAAATATTATTCACAACTGTTCTTACGATTGCATATTTTTTTTAAAATTTCATTACGATACGTTTTAACCTAAAAAAATATTTCCGTTCTAAAATCGCTCAATTTTTATTGTTTTTTTAGGTGTACGTATGGATTTATTTTTAGGTTATTAAGAATACAATTTTAAATGCTTACTATTTTTTCCAGAATTTTTTTATTGAGGACACAACCTAAAAATACAAAAAACTTCAATTTATGTTTTCGATTTTTCTCTACAAGAGCGTTTAATGCGGACTGTAAAAATTCTTCGTAGAACAATTTTTTTTCTCTTTTTATTAAAAAGTAACCTTATCTGATTGAGGCAACGACTGTTGATTTTTTAAAAATATCTTCTTTCGCGTAAAGTGCATTCAAAAAATCCCAAAAATATGAAAAAAGTACAAAGCTGCATTTATTACAATTACAGAAACAGGGCAAGCAATAATCGATTTTTTTTTGTTAGAACGTTCCATTTGAAAAATCTCGAAAACACTTTAATGTTAAAATAGTGTAAGAAATACTCAAAAAATTTGTTTGATTATTTTAAATGCATCAAACAAGAAAAAAATTAGTCACGAAACCGTTAACTCTTAAGGGGATGGAAAAGCAGATTTTAAATTTGAATTTTGTGCCATCAGCCTCTGTCGGTAACTATAGTCTTTTTTAGTGTTTATTTAAAAATAGATGCAAAATCGGAAAAACCCAAGATCGCTTGCATTAGATAACATCATTACTAATTACTACACAAAGTTTGGAGTTTATATGTGAATGACAACTTGAAAAATTCTTGCTTCAAAAGATATTTTTTGTTTCGGTGCAAGAATTTTTCAAGCTGTCATCCACATATCAACTCCAAACTTTGTGTAGTAATTAGTAATGATGTTATCTAATGCAAGCGATCTTGGGTTTTTCCGATTTTGCATCTATTTTTAAAAAACACTAAAAAAGACTATAGTTA
The DNA here is from genome assembly GCA_030522625.1 of Copidosoma aretas. NCBI lineage: Eukaryota > Metazoa > Arthropoda > Insecta > Hymenoptera > Encyrtidae > Copidosoma > Copidosoma aretas. The sequence goes on along the minus strand of JAPYYV010001680.1, from coordinate 22,426 downwards.
CCGACAGAGGCTGATGGCACAAAATTCAAATTTAAAATCTGCTTTTCCATTCCCTTAACCAGGAACGTCTATCATCCCTGTTTTAACAAATAACGCAAGGTATTATGAACAGAAAGATATACTTCAACTATGCTATGTTAACACATGACAAGGCAATAATGAATTAAAGTCGTGAAACAAACAGTGCAATACTTCCCCTGGATTCAATAATGCAGACATAGCCTCAAATCATGTTTGGTTGAGCATTTTTTAATATTCAAATTATAAAACAATAGTATTTTAAAAAAATTACATTTATTGTGTTTTACTAATCATTAAAAAAAATAAAAATTGATATGCTAATTAAAAAACGTAAACTTTAACAGTATACATGGAAAGGTTTCTGAAAATATCGTGTATGATTATATTTATATTTTATGATAGGTTACTTTTTAAAAAACAAAAAAAATTGGTTATATGCATTTTATATGATTATGAAGAATTTTTACAGTTCTTATCAAACGCTTTGGTCGAGAAAAGTAAAGAATAAAAACATCATGGTTCACAGTTTTGTGTTTTTGGTTGATGTCCTTACTAAAGAAATTCTGGAAAGTAAAGTACAGATCGACATTTGCTTAACAACGATATGCTAAATAAAAAACGTAACTTTTAACATTATACATGTAGAGATTTTTTTAAATATCATGTATGATCATATTTATATTTTAGGATAGGTTACTTTTTAATTAAAATAGAAAAACATTTGGTTATCTGAATTTTATATGATTATAAAGAATTTTTTAATCCGTATAAAACGCTTATGTAGAACAAAATCAAAAAATCATCATGGATTCCAGTTTTTTGTATTTTTGAGTTATGTCTTGACTAAACAAATTCTGAAAAAAAAGTATGTATCGACATTTGCTTTCTCAATAAACTAAAAATAAATCCAGATCTACGCCTACAAAAATACTAAAAACAGAGGGATTTATGAACTGAAATATTGTTTAGGGCAAAAAGTGTTATTTAAAAATTTTTTTTTTTAATTTGCAGATGTTGGAAAAGTTAAGAAGAATACTCAAAAATTAAGAGAGGAGGGAAGGGTGGGATGAAACAATTGAAGAGCGAGCCATACATAGAGACGAGCTTAGGGCACGCACGCTATTGTGAGTCTTAGAGGTTAACTGCGTGTGTAATTTTTTTGAAGTCTGCGACTCTCGTTTCTAAGGTTGTGCGGATACGGCAAGTGTCAGTGTGGTTGGAATACCCAGGGATAGGCTTCTGGAAAAGCAACGCAGTAAGATACCAGGGCGTAGCGGAGGGTCCGGGTAGCAATCGATTCGCCACCATAAAGATATAAGAATAGAGGGGAAAAGTGGGCACGATATGTGGTAGCAAAATCACTGTGTACCCGGGATAGACAAGTGATGCGACACTCAATTTACGACACGTCACATCTAAAATATGTCATAAATGTCGTAAATTGTATAATATGTAATATATAACACCAATTTTTAAACCGAAATAATAAGCGCGCGAAATACAAACGAGTAAACAATTAGGCGCTCCCACCAAACCTAGACCGGCAAAGCAAATAGCTTACCAATTCATTAATCGAATCAATCAACTATCCGATGTCCGATGACGCTGGCGATCAGTGATCAAAAAACCGGTACCCAAACCTTGGCAAGAAATTAAAAAATTACAAAAAACCAATTATAAAAATCCCATCTATAATACCTAATAACCCAATAAACTGTAACCCAACAACCCAGAAAACAGCGAAATAGTACTTTATTAACGCTTTTACTAGTATAATATAGTATAATATAGTGAAATAACATAAAAAACTGAAGAAAGTTCGCAAAGAAAAATAGACAATAGAGTAAAGCAAGGCGTAGAGTGAAAATTATCTCGTCGAGCTACTCTAAATCGGTTGCAAAATGATTTTTGTACGTACACGGAAAGACGGGATAATGACGAATCTGCAAGCGCTATCGACTTTGATCGCGCCAAAACCCAAAACAGATTCCCGTTCACGGAGAGAACTCTTATACTGCGGTAGTATAGGTCTCCCGTATACTGCGATAGATACGGCAGTACATACTGCAGTAGGCTCGTAGTTGCCATACTGAGTTTAATCGCTGACATACTGATTTAGTATGACACTCGAGCAAACGCAGTATGCGGTGCTGTATACGAATGTAGTACGTAGAGAACTATACTACAGCAGTATGAGAATTCTCTCCGTGTACGGCCGCGCACGGCTGCCTCGACGGCCAGCGGCGGCGCATGCGACTCGACTTTCTCACCAGTGCCAGCTCGCACCGCACTGGCGGCACTCAATAGAACCGATCTGTTGCCGTGACTAGCAGCCTTAAAACGCTTGGTTATATTTTACTCGTGAACTTTGAAGGGATGAACCACATTACCTTTAAATTGAACCAATTTTTATTGTAAAATGTGACCTAGGGATTTTTTTGAAAAAAAAAAATTATCTGCTCAAGAAGGTCGTAGGACATTTTTATTTTTCAATGTGTGGAAAAATGCTAGCCAAATAAATGTCGAATTTCAATGTCCCTCAGCCCAAAAAAAGAAAAGTTATTGCAATTGTGTATACGATAAAAACATGCACCATTTTTAACGCCATTTTTAAGCAACCTTTTTTAAATAATAGACTAAGGTTTTAATTACATATGGTGGTACATCTCTTAGAGAGTAAGTAGCTTTCTGAAAAATTAAAAGTCCGACTACCTTAAAATGAAGAAATTAAATTTAATGAAAACACTTTTTTGCTTGTAAAATGGAATTTTGCAAAAACTATTGATTTTGCAGAATCCAGATTTTAGGTGCTTATTCGGCAATCCAGGATTAACATTTCCCGTAATTATGAAGAAGAAATAAGAATCATTGCAAACCTTATTTCAAAATTAAGAAATAGCACTTTATAATGGTTTTTTTAATTTTGCAAGAAATGTTTTTAACCGATTTTTATTCTGCAGGCACCATTTTGTAGATAATTTTAACGCCTATAAATTTTGTTTTAAACTTTTTTTTAATGATTTCTCAGGTTACGAATAAAATGCAAAAAAACTGGTTTTCGGCGTCTTCTGCTGGCCGCCATTTCGTTGCTCAAAAAATATATCTTGAGGAAAGACTTTTATTTTGTTATTCTAACATTTTCTTACAAGATAAAGCATTAAAATAGCTGTTAGCACCTGAAAGGTACAAAATCGACAACTGTCCTAGTCTGTCTGTTATGGAAATTATTCGAAGGAGAATTTATTTGTCATCAAATAAAAATTTTCAACTTTTTATTAAAAGTGTAAAAAAATTTTTGATCAGTGCTAGATTATTTTTATCACAACTATATTTATTTTTACAAGTAATTTGAGTTATAAAACGAAAAAGACGAAATATAAAGGTTAAATGTGCTTTCGTTACACACACATACTTATTTGGCTTGATCAGTGAGCACTGTTTATGAAAATATCGCTGGATGGCGTATCTCTCGAGGGCAAATACTTTAAGTACCAACCAGATTCCTCCCATAGTCTCTTGGTCGGTCATCGAACTTTGCCGTTAATTTCGAATCTCTCCACTGTTCAACTATTTCTCTGCGTCAATCTCTTCTTTCCTGTTTCAATACCTATATCAGAGTAATATCCCAACGGCTGGCTCTCTCTTGGGAAGGATGGTTGTAGTTGGTAAGCGCCCGTGATGATTAGTATCACATAGTGTTATTACACTATTCGCTGGTTGCAGAACAGGTGCTGAATTCCATAAGGCTACGTGTTAAAAGTACAAGTGGTGCCAGCCCTCCCCTCCGCCATCATGCAACCGGCGAATAAGCCAGGGTGAATATGACACTCCCTCCTGCAGTAGCTTCGTCTATGCAGACGCTTCTTTAGAAGATTTCCTTCTTCCCACTGAAAAAAACCGCTGCCAATAAATTAGCACAAAGCTTCCTCAACAACGTTCTTCTGCAATTATTTAACTGATAAAATATAAAATAAAATATTAAAATTACTTATCTAATTATCTATAGAATACAACTATTAATGAAATCAAATTTGAATTTTTTCACTCCAAAAAAAGCAAAAACCATTTTTTAGCATTAAAAATTGCTATAACAACCTTGATAGGGTATAAAACGTCAAATATTTTTGCGAACCTGTATAAGGCTAAAGAAAGAAACACTTTGAGCCCTAGATCATTAAAATCATTTGGAGGGTTTCTGAGGTATGACTGATTAGAGAAAAAAAATTGTAGATTTTCTTTAATGATAGAACATTACGTTAACAAAATTTTTTCAATTAAAAATGAAGCTGTTTTGATGCTTTATGAGATAAAACTATAAAAAAAAAACTTTAATTTTTTTGGAATTATTACAAGAATATAAAAACAAATATTTTAAGCCTTGAAACATCGAAATCACTCGAAAGGTTTCCAAGATATGAGTTATTTTCCACAAAATTCTCAGTATTTCTGTAATAAAAACTAAACAAAATATTTTATCAAACTGATTCAAACTTAAAAATAAAGCTATCCTGAAGCTCTATCAGATGTTACCATTGAGAAATCTAAATTGAATTTTTTTCACCCTTAAAGAAGTAAAAAAACTTGTTTTTTTTACCATAAAAATCGTTGTAGAAACTTTAATAAGGTATAAAACTTAAATTTTTCTAAAAAGTCATAAGACGGTTAAAAAAAAAATGTAAAGCCCAGAATCATTTAAATCTACTATTAAGGGGTTCCTGAGATATGACTGATTACACACACACACACGCAAACACACAGCCAGACTTTTTCTAAAAATGGTATTTTTTCATTTTAGACACTATATAAAGCATTTCTAACGTATTTCTGGAAAAAAAAATTTTTTACCGATTCAAAGCCTCCTCTAGGAGGAAGCAAAAAGAAGACGTTAGTCATCCTTAAATTTTCAAAACTTTCTTTCTTTCCATACGTTTTAATTTATCTTTAGGTTTATTAAACGTCTGTGTAATATTTTCTATTTCGAAGTCTGTATTCATAGTTCCCTATCTGTTCGTTCTGATTTTCTCTCTGATGTGAATTAAATTTTCATATCATTTTGATAAAGTTATCGATCCAGTCATCTACATATTTTTTGTTTCTCCCCAAGTATTTATTTATTGCTTCCTTTCCTGTATCTGCACATTTTGTTTATAAGTCTAAGGTGCTTCATTTCTGTCTCTGTTTTTTAAAATTATTTATTTTATTACCCTCTCATCAAACCGACACCGATTCTAAATATACATTTTTGTAAAATTACTATTTTAAATGTACTTCAGTATGTTTCTGTGTTCCTGCCTTAAGGTAATTTAGTACATCATTAACGGTCCTACTATACTGACTACTTATCGTTTGCTTCCTCATAGAGGTAGCTTTGTATCGGTAAAAAAAATTTTTTTCTAGAAATACGTTAGAAGTGTTTTACATAGTGTCTAAAATGAAAAAATACCATTTTTAGAAATTTTCTTTTCTCTCTCTCTCTCTCTCTCTCTGTGTGTGTGTGTGTGTGTGTGTGTGTGTGTGTGTGTGTGTGTAATCAGTCACATCTCAGGAACCTAGCGGTAGATTTCAATGACTCTGGGCTTAAAATTTTTTTTTATTATCTTTATGGCGGCTCGGAAAAGAAATTTAAGTTTTATACCTTATTAAGGTTTTAGAATGATTTTAATAGTCAAAAAACAGGTTTTTCATTTCTTTAAGGTTCAAAAACATTTATTTGAGATTTTTGTAGAAAATCACTCATATCTTAGAAACTTTTCCAGGTATTTCGATGATTCAAAGCTTAAAATATTTGTTTTTATATCCTTGTATTAATTAAAATAAAAATTTACCTTTCACACCTTATTAAGGTTGTTAAACGATTTTTTATGTCCAAAAAGCTGTTTCTTGCTATATGTGCGCTTTGATCACTGCTCGTGCTAGGAAGTTAAGGTAAACAAAGCAAAATGAGTTTTTAGAATCTGACATGTTTACACAAAACACAGCGCACTATCCTACCAACATCTATAAAAAAGAACTTAGCTATAGATGAACAGTAACAAAAACAATAATCTTTTGGGCCTTCTATTTCAGACATCTCAAGTTCACTATGGTCCCATATGTAGGAAAGACCAGTGCGCAACTCATTTCAGCCCATTCGTGCGAGTGAGAGGTTAGACGTACTTTCTTCTTTTTCGCTCTCACAGGTCTAAATGGGTTGCGGATCGGTCTTTCCTGCATATGGGACCATAGTGAATTATGGGCTGCGTTCCACATATGTTTTTTTATTGAAGAAAATCTACACTTTTTTTCTTGAATCAGTCATATCTCAGAAACCTACAAATGATTTTAATGATCTAGGACTCAAAACATTTCTTTTTAAATCCTTATATAGGTTCACGGAGGAATTTGACGTTTTGTACCCCATCAAGGTTGTTATAAGAATTATTAATGCTAAAAAAACGGTTTTGGCTGTTTTTGGAGTGGAAAAATTTAAATTTGATTTTAGAAAATCTAGTTATATATTCTGTAGATAATTAAATAGCTTTACGTAATTCAATAATATTCGAGCTACAACATACTTACATCCCGTTTATCAATTTCAGTAATAAGTTATAATTATTTGTTCAATGGTTTTTAATTCAAAAAAATATTAACAACATTTTTATACCATTCGGGTGAAAATTATAATCTCATTTTCGAAATAATTCTACATTATGGAGCATGAAAATAGCTTTTTTTCACATTTGAAATCATTTTCATATTTTTTTGTATTTTTTTTAGGTAAATAATTGCAGAAGAATGTTGTTGAGGAATCTTTGTGCTAGTTTATTGGCAGCGGTTTTTAGTTGTGTTTGATTATTCATGACATATTGAATCAATTTTAACCTGAAATAATAAGGAGCAGCACAAAACTTATGTACCAACGCAGCAAACAAACTAAAGTGTAATGTAGTTGGTTAAGAATCAAGAGAGAAATATGTTTCGTGTTTTCTAGAGAGTGCTTAGCTTTAACATCAATCTCAAAAGTTTTCTTTTTATCAAAGCAAGTGCAATGAATAAATCAAATCTCACACATATGCTATCCGTTTGAAGTAATAGATCGTTTAAAGCACAAATTGTGCTATATAATATATTAGCGGAATTTTCGACCTCACCAACTACCTCAATTTCATAGGTTTCAATCAATTATCGATGATATGTAAATTTTTGATTATTAGGGGCGATTCGCGTGCCAACCCCCAATATTTAATCAAACACATTTGTTTCTAGGTTTTTTTAATAAAACTTAAATAATTAGCTATTTTACAATGTACAATTCTAATTCTTATTCAGCCAACAAATTTAAATTGATTTTCACTTATTTTTCAAAATCTTATTTTTAAATTCATCCGTTGTTGACCAGTCTCGACCCATTACACGACGAATAAAAAGGCTCCAGTCACGTGACATTTAATATTTTATCATGAGAAAATTATTAGAAGAGGCACAAAGATGATACTCCAAGGCATTAATCATGTTAAAGTGTTTTGTAATCGGTTAATAATTGAAAAACGAACAGTTAATCCTGCGGATTCTTGTTAATAACTCAAATATTTTTAATTTTCTGAGTCTTGCTACCATACCGGTTTGACATCTCTGTACCTATTCCAAAATTGAGTAATAATTTCCGATTTAAACATCTGTCTCTGGATCCCATTTTATAAGGTTCGTTATTTATTTGATGACATTTCTTTTTGGATTTTCAGCACTTACTGCTTCACTCTTATGTCTTATTTTATTTCTATGTTTAATGAATTGAAGTTGAATCAACATCATTTTTAAGTCCATCTAAAATTTCCTTGTTACAACCATCACATTTTTCAATTTAAACGAATGTTTTATCTCTGCTCTAATAAATGTAGTGTTTGATGTACTCTATGCTTTGAATGAACAATATCAATATTTACATGACACGAGTATTTCATTCATAAAATTTTATAATATAGTTCAATTATTGAATGATTCATTGAAATTTTAAGATTATTTTTTGTTTTGTAAACATGATTTTAAGAAATATGCTCTTTATTGTATCCTTGCTTACCGCTTTTTTAACATCGTAACGCCAGTAAGAATTTTAAGAGAATATTTTGTTCATTTATTTTTTAAGTTTAACGTTATAGAATTTACATGGGAGTAAATTGAAAATTAGCTTACCAAGGACCAATACTAAAAAGCATCATATAAAAAAAAATCAAATTTTACATTGAAAACAAAAATTATTAATATTTATTCATAAAACATTTATTTAAATTTAATCTGTAAAAATCATTTTAGAAAGTACAGAGTGGATTTGTACATTTTTATGGAATGCTCATACTATCAATGACGACTCTCTCGAGTATCTAAATTGTGATCCCTCCTGTAAATCCCGCAGGTGATGTGAGTAGAGGGTGGCGGAGGATCCTCGCAGGCTAGCGGTTCATCTTCAAATCGAACATCGGGCAGTAGCGCTGCTGGCAGAGGCAGCATTAGCAGCAGCCAATGCATCAGCAATAACTACACCCTTGCCGATTTTGGGAATGGTTCGGCAGCCATGCTGGACCCCACGCCGAGCCCACCCGCCATATGGCCTAGTGGTCCCAGCTGGCTCTACGCTGGCTCTACGCCATCTCCATCAGCTCTGGTGCATCCTTATCATCACCAATACCATGACCACCACTACCACCACCACCAGCAGCAGCAGCAGCAGCAGCAGCAGCAGCAGCAGCAACAGCAACAGCAACAGCAGCACCAACACATACACAGCCACTGTCTTGCCCAGAGCTGCGTCATTTGCTCGCTGAATCTCTGAAATCAAGGGATGGCATTTCCAGCTGAAAATCAGTTCTTGAGTAACAACTGACGAGACTTTCCTTGCATTTGGATCCTCCTCCTTATCTTTCTCTTCCTGTGAGATATCTTGTGTAAGAAAATAGTGACTTTTAATGATACATATTGTTTTTACTCTGACCACTTCTCCACTTATTTGGTGGCGCAGTATTGGGCAGTTTTATAAATAAGCAGTTTTTATCATCAAGCATGAAAACATAGTGTCATAAATAATCTTTGATATATTTCATCAATTTGTATCCCAACGAAATCTCATGATACAAACATTCTTCATACTTATTGTACACACTGTTTTTGAATACTATGATAAATATTATGCACTCAGAGCCATATTGTAGGAACAAGTTATTAAATTTTTAGGAAGATTCACCTAGTAATCATAGTGAAATGAGGGCAGCATTGCCTATCGCAGAAAATTGCCGCTGGAATTAAAGAGAGATAGATTTAGATGCACGCGGCAGGCAACGGTTGTTATTTTCGTTTTGCAAAATTTTACTAAAAGGACTAGAACAGGGGCCACTATTGGGTACACTTTCTGCCTACCACGCGAGTTTTTATACATGTTTGATTCCCATTGTTTGATTGAGAATGCAGTAAATATTATCAAAGGATTTTTTTGGGTGAGACATTTTTCGGAAACGTTTCCAGAATAATATTTTATCCACTAATCAATCTATGTCCCTTTCACCAACTGTATTACACATATAGAAATATTATAGATAGAGGAGGCCAGCCTGTAAGTGAAAGCGTTGCCTCGGTAGAAGGAGATGCAAGGCCAGAGAGCAAATCAGCGCAAGCCTAACATATATATAGGTAGGGAACTTCGATGCTGCGTCTCTTTCCAACGAGACTATCTATAATAGCTCTATAATTACATACATCAACAAAGTTTCTTTGATAAATTATTCATTCAGAAAAATCATTTCATGACAAGTTTCGAATCCACAGTTTTTGCGTGAAAATAATTTAAATTATCGAATGTTATGGTGTCTTATATACTTATGAAAAACCAACATCATATTTTAAGAAATCAGGTTATGTATGCGCTGTAAATTTCACCAATATATACGGAAAAATTGAATAAATACACATACATAAATCGATTCTCACTCGAAAAAAAAGAGTCGGATTTAAATGAATATTTTCTAATAAATTTGATGTATTATAGTCAATACCAGCAATAAATTTAAATAAGAGATCCAAAGTACCAATACTTGCTCACAAAAATTAACATCTTTATGTGAATATTTCTCTCTTTTACTGTATATAAATTACTACACTCACTTTTTTCTGTGTAATCGATATTATATAGTATACGTTGTAGTAGAATTTAAAAGAATAGACTGAGTGTGAATCAGCGATCGTAGTCTATACTTGTAGCAGGAGCTGTAGTATGGTATGAAGAGAGATGTTTTTAGAGAAATTCAACTCTGTTTTCTCCTTTCCCTAACTACTTACATGATAATGTATGTGATATCTTAGCATAGATGCCTGATTATCAGTAGAATCAATTTTGTAGTGCTGCTGAGTTATTGCTAAAAATGACATGCATAGTTGAACAAAAGAAAATAAATGCATACGTATGTGAGTGGAGATCTACCCCGGGCATGGTTACCTCGTATCTTTATGACTATAAACATGATTTTCGGTTCGGTGCAATTATTTCTTTTATCATAAATTGCGTGGCAGAAGATTTTAAAGAGAATATTTATTTTTGAGTTCGATAAATTTTTCTTTGTGAATCCATACTATTTTGTTTGGTGAGGCTTACAACAGTATATAAAGTGTAAGGTGGACGAATTCTCGTTGTTGCTCTCAATGTATATGTAGTTGATCAGGTGCTTGCTATATTTACCTTCTAAACAATATATACATCTTGATTTTATTTGTCTTTATATTTTCACATTTTTTCTCTTGTCATTCTCAGTTTTCTACTTTTGATGTTTGTGTTTCGATTATTTCACTTGGATCTATCGGTATTCCTAGTAATATCTACTTTTCTTGGAGTTTCTAGATGTTTTTAAACATATGGCACTCGTTATTTTCAAATTCTTTACACATAGTGTTAAATATATTTTTATTGCATTATCAATAACATTTGTAGATTAATGCTCTTTTTATTTTCTGCATGCCTGTTTTGGTGCAATCACTTTTAAAACTTATATCTGTATCCGCATCTGTTACTTTACACCTCCTCTCTCACTCTCTTTTCTAACTTAGATAACATCCTTAATGCAGTTGTTACTGCTACTTTTTGATGTACATAAATATTTCAAGAACTCTGTTCTTACTGATGCCACATCACTTTGTACTCATAGTTACGGTGATCTAATTTCCGATTCCATGAAATATTGTATAAAATTCTGCACGTACTATAGTGGCCCGATAGAGCTTTTCCATGTGGCCCTAAATAATTATTCATTCATCCATTCTCTCTCTGAATCTTTGTATCATTTCAATAGTCTTGATGAGTCTTTTTATGTTCCTTGGTCACTCTCAACATCTTTTTTCCCCACCAAACTATCCTCTTCTCACTGTTTTCAGGAATCGAAGTGCCACATTTCTCCCGGGTGAAAAATTTCATTCACTGGTCATACAAAAGCATTTTTTTATATGCCATGCCCGAGGTGCTCGATTTAGAACCATCTGTAGTGGCTCTAATCTAATTAACATTAAAAAAAATGCCATTCTTTTTTTTCTTGGCGCGGAATATACTTTTATGTAGGTCGCTTAAAAAAAGTTTTTATTTATTTCAGTATTTTCAGATTTCCTGAACAATATATATTTGCATATATTTTACATTGGTTTCTGTGTCAGCTTTTTGTCCATTTATCATTATTTACTTTTTTTTTCTATAATTATGTAATTTATAATTCTATCTTTCTTCTCTAAACTTCTAGCATTGTATCATGTTTTACATCATGGTCTGGTTGCCCTTTCTCTGATTGACTCTTTGAAGTTATTGTCCCTTCGTTTCAACCTGTAAGACCTCTCAATATTTCTTTTATTTACATATTTTACTTTTGTGAATCTGGTCCAAGAGATTTATTTTTGTTTCTTCATCCATCATTGCACATTCTTTAATCTCTGACGCCTTGATTAAGGATTTTCTGACATGTGCCTATTAATGTTGGTTCATTTTCTGCAGTATCATATCGTAATATTTTTTGCTCTATGTGTCACTGTGTTTGTTTTCATCCCAGTATCTTCCCCTCTCTGCCTTTGTATTTATGACTTTCTTCTTAGGTCAGTTTAGCTAAATACTTTTGTCTCTATGAGTGAACTTTTTTTTCAGTGTTGATTTCTATAGTTGACTTTTTTTTTAAATTTGTATCCTGGTATACTTGTTTGTTTTGGTTAAATTTGTTATTAGTATGTGTATCTATATCCCTAGCTACCCATCTTTATTTCGACATCATCAATAATTTTTGTATCAATTTTTCCAAACAATATTTCTTTTTCATGTCGTTGTATCTCTGTTTGGAATAATAGTTATCGTACATGACCTCTTTTTTCTGCGTTGATAAATTGTCGTGCCTTACGAAAACATGTTTTTTATGAAGGTATAACTTTTTTCTGTAAATCGTAGGAATGACATAAAAATAAAAAGAAATTGACGCTCAAGAGTTAAGCTTTCGAATGCTACAGCAGAAAATATAATTTCTTACCATGGGCACAAAGTGCGGCAGAGCCTTTGTGCCCTCGGGCCGCACTTTGGGCACAAAATTGCACTTTGTGCCCTGGATAAGAAAAACGTCGTTCCTAACTTGGGCACAAACATATAAAAACCCCGCCCTTCGGGCGTGATTTTTTTACTTTGTGCCCATGGTAGGAAATTTACTATAGTTTCTCTTTTTTTTTATTTCCCGAACAAACGAAAATTTAATCCAGTAGTTATTTTATAACTGAAATTCGGAGCATCTTTTATTCAATAATTACGATTTTTTCGACTAAATTCGTCATGAGGTAGAAACTATGAATTCCTTAGATGCTTATCCAAAAGTAATCAAATTTGAATATATTTCTACTTTTCCCTACATAAATTTATATGTCTCTAAATGTAGGATTTTTTATTTAGTATTTTTTTGTCGCAGAGCTTATATTTTTGGATGTCTCTTAATCCTATTATTTTTGTATTTCTGTCTTGCAGAGAACATTTATTTTTTGTATTTTTATACTTGCCTTATTTCTACGTTTTTATATTTTGATCTACATCTTTAAATCTTCAACTTGTATTCTTAGTAACTTGTACTTCAGTACTTGCGTCGGTGCTCCTAAAATCCTTGATAATCTTTGTTATTTTGACACTACTTTATATTCTAATTCGTATAAGTTCTTGGTATCCTATCTAATTATCAGTTTTTAGACCTTTCAACACCTGTCGATCTTTTTTAGTATTACTTTGTACGTTGATAGCACATATTTTAAAAAGGTTGCAATAACATAAATTTATTCAATTTAAAGATTGTTTCAAAAACGCAGAAAATGTTCGCTACATTTTACTACTAAAAACTATATTGAGGTCCTTTACAAGTTAATTTTTATGCAAGTACTAGCCAGATATAGCAATGTACCATCCAGATGATAACTTTAGGTAGTTTATGCCAACATCGATTTTGTTGCAAAAATTTTGAAACTTGGAATATAAGTGGTCAATATTATAATACATAAGTGGTTGAAGTTTTACGAGGATTTTCCATGCCGTTTTTGAGATATTTAATTTTGAATTTGCATGTTTTAACACAGCGTCTTAGGAGTAACTCATTTGGAAATGCCCATTTTCGTGAAAAACTACAAAAATATATTTACGATTGGTATATAAACGAGTACAATATGAGAAATGTAACTATGATTCATCTCCTAAAAGATTAGAAATTTGGCCCGTGCCGGTTTAAAGATATCTAGATATGAAAAAGTTTATCATGCTTGTATTATATCTATATAGTTATGAAGTTTTACTCAACATTTCGCATTATGCCAAAATTGTTGATGTTTGTTTTAAGTTTTCTGATGTTAAGGTTGTTGAGGTTATTCAAGTGTCAACTGGCGATAATTAACATCCAATATTCAAAATATCAATGATTATCTGCTATCCTAAATTGGGTGAGTACCACTGAGTGGCATAAACGTCCTTAATCTAGATGATCACTTCAAATCGGAAACAAAGCTATTTTATGATAATTTCTTGCAATCAAAATATAATGTTTTATTGATTGGAATAATTAAAAGATTTCTGTAAAATAGTTCAGTTTTCTACTTTAGGTACTGCGGTCGAGAAAATATCACCAGACTCAACCCAGCATTGCATGCAAATTAACGTGATAGAATACTAGAAGTGATTTTTAGGTATAAAAAGCAGCGGACTTCAGCAACTTCATTCAGACAACAACAATGAAATTAGATGTATAAATATCTATTTTATTTCTTATTGTTTGGTTGCTCATTTTTTATAAGTCTTATACCACAATCTCTTACCAAATACCTGTGTTAAGTATACCACTGCATTTGCGCATATCATCAGTATAAAAGAATAGAGAATAAACAAGGCGTTATCTCGTTCACAAAAAAAGCTATCTTGGTTTAAATATTAGATTAAGTCCCCATTTTGGAAATTACTTGAATTCAGAGGTGCAATAGGTCCCGAAACCCTCATCACACAATCAATCAGAGAGAGAGAGAGAGAGAGAGAGAAAGAGCGAGAGAGAGAGAGAGAGAGAGAGAAAGAGAGTGTGAGAATAAGATAGCATGACAGAGAAAACCGCTTAGCAGCATCACAATTTTTTTCTTTTTTCTGTCCATTCATCTTTGTCCATGTTTTTCTCTTTAAGCATAAAAGTATGTTCAGTCAAACCATTATTTATGCTATTGCACTGCATTTTGAATGTAGGCAAAATACTTTGTAAAATAATGAAATTAAACGATTACAAAAATTGTACTGCATTACATAAGCAAATTAATTATGAAATAAATCATTATCTACCGAATAAGAGAAAAAAATTTTTGTATTCGTTTCTATTTTTTGTGTATAGGAGTTAAATATTTATTTTAATTATATACCATACGTAATTATCAAATCTATTGGAATTCAGAAATTCTTTTTAAAAAATTTCTTGTCCATGGGACTCAGACTTTTGACCTTTAACAAGAAAAACAATGTAAAAATAGGTTCGGAGATCACGAAGAAAAACACTTGCTAACCAATAAGTAGTAACACTTGCATCTTATATTCGTAGTAAGGTTAATGTTATAACTGTGAATCTTTTGAAACGTTGATTTTCCAATAGTAGATTACTTGTTCTTCAGGTCTTCATTTATAATGGAAAATTAATTATAATGGTCGACTTTTTCGATTACTGAAACATCGACCTTGTATAATGCACATTATATGATGTTTACTATGTGATAAGTGCGCTATATAATTATTATAAGTGAAGCTCCAAAGGTTTTTCTTCAATACAAAAAGCAATTATTAAGAAATTTACCATCCTAACCAACATTTACACGATTCCAAGTGGTTCAGTTTTATAAATCAATATTTAGAATTAGTAATTGTAATCCTAAGTGTTAACTAAAGTTTTATTTACATTTTTACGGAGTATCGATTAGGAAAAATATAAAAATTTTAGATAAGTTTAGGAGCAACTTGAGCTAATATAATATTGCTCATATTCTTTAGTAAATATCAAATTAATGTACAAAGTATCATTGTACAACGTTTTCTGTACAACATACAATTGAGTTGTTGCATGAAAAATTCTATTTGGTCCGTCAGATAAATTATTAAAAAATATAGGAGACGTATTCTTTCTTTCTTCATACGAACAAAAAATAACAGAGATGTTGTGCATCAAAGTTCACCGGTGACGGCTGATGACGTCATAACGACATACGATTTGTATGTCTTTACAACGTATTTTATTCCCACTCCAGAACTTTATCGTGCTCTATCTCCATCATTTTTTGTTTATATGAGAGAAGAAAAAGTTTGTATCAAATATTTTTTGATAATCTATCTGACGGATAAATAGAATTTTTCATGCAAGATCCCAATTAAAAAAAATAATAATCCTACAAACCTAACAAACAAAGTCACCTATACCGAGAGATAGTATAGGTGCTGTTCCATAATATGTATGGCTGCAATACCAAACACACAGACCGCAGAGCTCCCACCTTGGGACTACATCGCCCCCAACTTGGGACAGCAGCAAGGCCATATAAGTGGTGTAGCAGCTCTCCCACTTTTCAGGGGCAGCTTCGCTACTGTTTGGTATAGCTGCTATTCCAAAATCGGAACACATAAGCACCAATTAATAAGTACACTACCTTACTACCACGTGCTTAGCATCTCTCCCACAAGGAAAAAAATTTGGAGCTGAGAAACATCAAATATTATGAGCGTAAAGTAACTTGGCAAGTTGGGGAGTCTCGTAACACTGCAGGCTTAGGAGTGCCCGACCTCCAAGGAGTTCAAGACACTGTACTTCGGAATTGGGAGTCCGACTTTCCAAATTAGAAATAGTGATAAGTGTTCAACATATTCAAATAGTGTATATATTCTGTTCAAATAGCGAATATTCACTATTTCTATTACTCGAAGTC
Source organism: Copidosoma aretas (assembly GCA_030522625.1). Classification (NCBI taxonomy): domain Eukaryota; kingdom Metazoa; phylum Arthropoda; class Insecta; order Hymenoptera; family Encyrtidae; genus Copidosoma; species Copidosoma aretas. The sequence continues at coordinate 5,959 of JAPYYV010001680.1, read as the reverse complement.
TTACTATTTAAATTTGTTAGCGAATTAACTGTTGGTGCCACCCAAGATATAATATTCAGGTTATACTATTCTTGTCATGTGGGTTAATATCGGTTATTAGATCGGTCATCATCACTGGTAAATCCTTCACAGTAAAAAATTGGGTGTAGGATGTCTCAAACTTTTGAAGACCTTAGATTACCAAAAATATCAAGGTAAAATTCCACCAAAATCGACCGTTATTGTGTCCAACTTGAAAATATTTTGTCTCGACAATTGTCGAGGTGTATTGTATACGAATTGGTCCCCCTCACTTTGATGTTGGTTCACCATGTACACCTAGTCATGACTTTTGCCTCCAAAAATCATTGATCGCAAAGAGCTTCAGTCTCGGGGCATCAAGTCTCCTAGTTGGTAAGCTGAGGTTACCATCTTGGAAGAGGCCAGCGCTCGTTGTATATATATATATATTAAAGCAGATCGGATTCCAAGTACATCGAGCGCTCGCCTCTTCCGAATTGGTAACTTCAGCTTACCAACTCGGAGACTTGATGCCTCAAGACTCGAACTGTTTACGCTCAATGTTTCTTGGAAACTGGAAGCCTGCATCGTCAAAGTAAGGGGGCTCCGACTTGTATGCAATACATCTCGACAATTTTCGAGTCAATACGTTTCCATACTAGAATTTTTATGTTTACGAATTGATAGTAATAGAGCTCGAAGCTTTTGATCTCTCCGACTACCAAAAAGTTTGAGATATCCAATATCCAATTTTTTTTCCGTGTTGGATTACAAATTTATTTTATATGGGTGCGGATGAATTCTATAAATTTTTTACTACTGTGCCAGTAAAAATCTTGTTCACTAGCGCACATAGTGAAATTTCCACTATTTCAAATTTAAAGAGTTCAGCCCTAGCCGTTCGAACTGTACTTAGGACTCCCAACACGGAGAGAATTCTCCACCTACAGAATCTTTTTCCCACTTTCAACAGTATTATAATTTCCAGTGCCTGGCACGGGTTTTTACGGTTCTAACATCAAAACAAAACATTAGAACCGGAAAAACCGATGCCAGGCACTGAAAATTTTAAAACTGTTGGAAGTGGAAAAAAGATTATATAGGTGGCACTGGTTAAATCAGTGGAAACTTTTCTCCGTGAATCCTGAACTATACAGTGGCTCGAACTTGTTGGGAGTCAAGTACCCCCAAGGCTGGTGTTGCGAGACTTCCAACTATTTTTATTTGTATGTAAAAAGCTTACTATTGTTAAGTCGCCCCTAAAAAAATACACTGTAAATTTCTCCAAATCATGATTTTTTAAAAATTAATTGTACGATTGGTTTTTACGCTCCAAAAAGTTATTCGTTGCTATTTAAGATCTCAAGATGTAATAAGTTTCGAGAGTAACAGTATAAGATCAATATTTATATCCTAAAGTACACAGAGATATCCTAGAAAGAATAAAATTATGGTTTATTGTAATGCATTTATTTTGTTACAGACGACCTTCAAAGTTGTATGAAATGTAATATGTAACCATTATTTCATTCAAGGCCATTTGGACTCTTTTTGAATCTATAATAATATATTTTCAACTGAATACAAAATTACAAATTCCTTTAAATTCTTCATTCCTAAAGAGTATTAAAATTTTTATTTGTGAATACATTAAAATTATGATAATTGTAATGTGAGAGTCGATTATTAATTCTATTTTGTAACTCTTGCAACGTATCTCTTCAAAAGAATGATGAGAAAGGTAGTGGTGGTAACTTTTGCGATATATAAGTGTGACACTTTTGTAAAAACAGAGAATTTGTTAGAGCTTGTTTTAGTTGATTTTACATACAAAGTTATTTGTATCTTTTATAATAAAATTTAAATGAATCGTATCACTCAAGCTTTCATTTACTGATAAACCATACCATTTTTTAAGTTAGATTCCTTTATCAAAGTTTTGTTGGATACAAATTTAATGTAAAAATTAATTTTTTATTTTTAGTATATAAAACTGATTATACAATAGGCGTGGAAAAATTATTATTATAGTTTTGTCTACCATCAGAAAAGGTTGTACCAAGACTTCTGCGTTTCAGATTTACAAAATTTGACCATAAAGTGACACCCGTTTTATCATCATTGCCTACAGAAAAGTTACTGGTGCTATTATAATACGCTGTGTTACATACAAAATCAAGTGTAAGGTATTATTTACAAGCAGTACTTCAAAAATTAATAAATAAATAAATATAATGCTCCAAGAGTAAAACAAATACGTAATACACCTCTTGCTTGCATTTTAATGAGAAAAATATTTTCATACGAAATTCAAACCTTACATCAGAAGCTACCGTACTACGGTGAACATACGAAGAGTAATAAATACATCATAATAATCGGTCAATATCTATGGGATGCTGAGAAGTATAATTAAAGAGTGTTTTAAATATTGATGTGTAAACTAGTGTATACGAAAAACTCAATGTGTCAATGTTTGCATAATGTAAAATAATAAGTCTCTGTTATATTTCTTGATAATATGTATAATACAATAAAATTTAAGAAAAATTCATAATTTTTAAATTCTAATTTTTATGTTAACGTAACGATTCCGGGTATAGGACATTCAAATTTTTTAATTTTATTTTACTCTAAAAACCAATATGAAGTGTATACCACAATTCTTCTCTTGCTGATAATTTTCTTTAAATATTAAGTTAATTTAATATTAAGATAGCATATGCATTTTGTTTATTATTTTTTCTCCACTTCCAAAACAGGGTGACGTTTCTTGCAGTGACTACGTCGTTATATCATATTTTTACTGCAAAATATTCCGTTTAGAAAATAAGAAAACTGTTCCCTCGTCGATATCAGTTATCAGAATCATAATGTGATGACAGTGTAATTTGTGAACTGTAGCGTAAAACTGCTAAATACTGAGATGAATTTCTAGAGGCTAAGTAATTAAAATAATGGAAAAATCAACTTTTTATACTTACATTAGTAATACTTTTCTAAAAATATTATACTATGAAACTTAAATTAAATCCACAGTCAACCATATTCCTCTCTCACTAAAAATAAGAAAAATATGCGTTAATAGACATGTCAACTGTGCAGTGAAGTGTACATTTTTGGGAAAGTGCAATAAAAACATAAAAAATAGAATACATTTTTGTTGATTCATTTATTTCATCTTAGCAACATACATTTCAATAAATGTAAGTCCACCTGTTATATTATTCACGGTGATGATACGATTTTTGCACAAGTAAATGAAACCTTTACAAATATAGTGTAGAAAATCACGTGATTGCCTTAAGGAGGTTCGGGAGTAATAATAAAATACAGAGACCACAATGATATTAATGTTTCTTGATAGTCTGGAATACGTATAACTTACATGAATTTTTTCAATATTTTTTATAGGTTATTGTGAAAAGAATGATACAAATAAAAATGAGTGTGATAACATAGGCTCTTATGGAACTTAACCTCAATTTGTCGTTTACATGGACAAATGTTTTTGGAAAATGCAAAGGTATTAAAAAAAAACCATACCTACAAATTAATTATTATTTCACTATTCAGTGAGTAAAATTTTAAGTCATGTTATAGTGCATTTTAAACAATGTCAACGCTAAATCTCTCCTAAAATAATCAGTTACACGTGACTGTCGCCAGAATAACTCTTGATCTGATTGGTTGAGACTAGCTGAGAGTGGGCAAATTTAAAAACGAGATTTTGAAAAATTAAATAAAAAGTAATTTAAATCAAAAAAATGAAAACTAACTGTTATAAAACAGCTGATGATTTTTTTTTTTTTTGAGAATAATGGATATTATTATATTTGGTTAATAGTTAGGGGTTAGCGCGCGAAGCACGCAGGGGGCAGAGCCCCCTAGTGTAAGCAAAATATTGAGTTCATAGAGTGCAAGAGGGGGTGCGCGGTAAAGGGTGGCAAGCTGTGCGGGCCAGGGAGATTCCCTGTTCTTCACCTCGCTGAATGATACTTCTCAACCTCCTTAAAGCCTCCAAATAAGCGATGGTGTGCTATTTAAATGTAACCTTATAGCAGTTGAATATCTAGCTCCTACAAAAAACAGAGTTTAAGTAATTTACTTGTTCAGCTTAAATTAAGAAAAAAGAGTGAATCAACTATCCAAATCTCAAAAATTAAACTATACGCATGGTAAAACGACTCAACTTTAGTGAAGACGTGTACTTAAAAGATTCCTTCTGCTCTTTTAATTAGCAAGATTTGTGAATTTCTGTTTTTTAAGAAAAAGAATACTTAGGACAAAATTAATTCTATTCAAAATAAAATAGTAAAATCTAGCCTCACTCAAGATCCATTAATTAGATTTTAGAAGACATGATCCAAGAGAAAAGGAATGTAAAACAGTGTAAAAATTATGATGTCTTAGTATCTTTTAAGTCTTAGCTAAGAGAAGATAACTACATTATTCTACCCTGTTTTTATCAAAAAGAAGTGCTAGAACCTATTGAAAACCGCTGCTAATAGATAAGCTATTTATAAAAAAGCTAACCTTTGTGCTTTTTTTGTTGAAAATTAAAAAAAATTAAATAACACATCAGTATGATTTGAAATGAAAAAACGTCGAAAAATGATTCAAAATGAAGAATGAAGTAATTTTCATCCTCCATGAGATCGAACTATTTACAAAAATGGAATATTAATATTTTCACGATAAAAATAATAAAAACAATCGTTCATCATTTTTAAATAATTCCATTCTCATTTTATAGTTAAAGTGTTTGGTACTATTTTATAATAATAAATTTATAAATATATTTTGCGAAGATTAAAATCAAATATCACCTTATAATTTTTATCATGTATGCCTGGATGGATTATTAAAGGTAATACAATTATTTTCAAACAGATTTTTTAAATATGATTTTTCCTTGACAGTTATCTGTAAAAACATTATATTATAATACTTCATTAATTAAAAAATTTGTTTTCTTATCATTAACTTATACCAATCCCATCAATATACGAGTTTGACGATTCTCCAGTTGATTCAGTAGTAGTATTTCTTTAATGACATAAAAACAAAATAACGTAGAAAAACGATTCAAAATAGAAAATTAAGCTGTTACAATACTCTATGAAATATAAAGTATGAAACTTAAATTCATTTTTGAGCTTTAATGAGGATATAGAAACAAACATCTAAAGCTCTAGATCAACAAAATCTGCCAACAATTTCGTGGGATGTCACTAATTTTTGAAAAAAAATTGAGCATTTTTCAAATAAATAAGAAACCAAATAACTCACAAAGACAATTCAAGATGAAAAATGAAGTTATTTTAATTCTCTATGAGATATAACTATGCACGAAATGAAATTACAAACGCTTGTTGGATATCAAAAATCATTATTACACCCTCGATACGGTATAAAACTTAAATCATTTTCCGAGCCTTGATGAGGGTGGATGTGTTCATTAATGCGAATTGGATGTTACAGTTATTAGTATTAGATATTTGTAGTTCGAATGGTCAGCACAAAGGCGCTGATTGCTCAGATTTTTTTTAAATCGGTAGAAAGCTTTGGAACACATGAGAAAATACAAGGAATAACTCTTGATAACTCTTCTGCTGATAATATTTGCATGAAAGAGTTGAGTAAACTTATGAGACATGAAAATATTAGTTTTGATTTTGATGATACACATTTCGATGTATGGCACACGTGCTAAATTTGTAAAAAGTGTGTGTACATACATACCACTTTGGGGCAGCGATCCCAAATGCCGCACCAACCGTAATGCTTCGATGAGTTCGATACGTCAGACTACCCTGTAGACAATCAGTTTGGCATAGAGTTGAAGAATAAGAAGGTGGTTGGATTGATGAAAGACGAGTGCAACGGTCGCATCATGTTGGAGTTCGTGGGACTCCGCAGCAAAATGTACTCTGTCAGAATAAAAGATGAGAAGCCT
>JAPYYV010001679.1:0-23262 GCA_030522625.1 Copidosoma aretas | reverse complement strand
GACAAAAAAAAAAGGAAAAAAAAAAAAAAAAAAAAAAAAAAAAAAAACTTGCATAGGATACATAGGAGCGAGAGCGGAGTCAACTTGATCGGTCCGACCTGAGAGCATATACTACTGGAGGCAGCATTAAATAGGAATAAGTGTGGTCGAGCTGCAGGAGCTGAGCTACATGCTTTCTCTCTCTCTCTAACTCGACCAATCAAATTACGGTACCAATCAAATGTAGCTTCACTCCCGCAGCTCGATCACACTTATTCCTATTAAATGCTGCTTCTAGTAGTATATGCTCTAATTGTCCGACAAAGAACTCGTGTTTATTAATGGACCGAACATGAGAGGTCCGACGTGTCCGACTAGTCTGACCGCTCAGAGGTGGATAATTGAACATACCGACTATCTAAATAGGGACAGTTCGAAGAATACGATTAATTTTAGTGTTATGATAAGCACCAACGATGACTGCATCAATACATACTACTCGCGCTCTCTTGGTTCTTCCAGCTTATAAACACATGTATTAGGGCCATCTCCCGGCCACGCACGAGTTCACTACCGAGCTAATTTACCGACGCATAGATCATTAGCTCGTTGCTATGCAGTCACAACTTTTGCGCTGTACGGCGGCCCGCGCTACCAAAAAAGCGCTCCAATCAGGCCTAAAAGGAACAATCTTGAAATGGTTCTTATTTAAAAACTTATTGTCCGAAAATTTAAATTTTCCTATCGGACTCGGGATGAATTGCTGTACAAGCTGGTCACTGCTGTTAAAGTACTTTTCAATGTACCATATATCCTGTTTATGTCTCTTTCGCGTGAGCTTTGTGGTGTCACTGAAGTGCTGAGAGCCGTACAGGCCTGAATCGCTTGTGATCGGGAAACAGTACCATTTTGAAAATAATTCAATGATTAAATTGTTTATGATTTTGAGAGCAATTATTACTTTTTAAATGTTTTTAGTGTAATAATCACGTTTCTATTTATTTTCGGTTATATACTTCAACAGCGAATCTTATATATTTATATGCTTTTATTCATCTCCCTTTTATTTTTGGCATGATAAGCGAAATTAATGTATTTTCGCGATGTATTTTCAATTGACTTGTTACCATACATTATAGCAATGAATAAATTTGTAAAAAAATTTAAATTAAATCACAAATATTAACAAAAAACACAATTGAAATGAAAAAAAATTCCAACAAACTTAATTGTTTCGATCATAATGCGATAGTTAAAAATATGCATTTACTAATAATTTTTTCAACGCTTTACTTAGTATTGTTGCATTATTTCATGTAATTTAATTTATTTTAGCTCTTCTATCATTTTTGTCACACGTCATACGTAAAAACAGAACATTGAAGATGCTCACACAAGGACCTGGGAAACCAGGTCACTTACTTTAAGAAGAGTTTTTAGAAAAAATAAAATAATATGTCAGTGACAAATACGTTCATGATGAAGAGAAAGGTTGTTTTGTTATTGCTCCACAAGGATACCTCGTTTGGGAAAACTTGTCGAAAAAAGATTTTGACAAAAAATTAAAGCCAAAATTATTGCACTCGATGCTTTGTAACAATCGTCACAATTATTTAGACTATGAAAAAAAATCGTGAAAAGCGGTACTGATTCTGATAACTTAAATGTCGACGAAAATTATTCAGAGGAAGAAGAGGAGTACAATGATTTGCACAATAAAAAGAATTTACAGTTTGAAATTCCAAATTTCTAAGAACGAATTAGCTGATATGGTTGAGGAAAAAACCTACGAGAAAACACACGGGTTGGAGCTAATTTTAAACGTCAGTATCCAAGGTTTAAAAGTGATCTCTGGAAGAACTATTCTAATGCAAAATATTGAGTCACCAAAAACTTGCAAGTGGTTTCAATTACCACTATCACAGATTATCAGTTAACAGGAATTCGGGATTTTTGACAGGTAAATGTTGCACCACTTTCTTTCATTAGTAATATTTTCTTTCTTCCCTACCGAGAGTACATAGACACTGACTCGTTTTTAAAAGCATTAATAGGCTGACTTGCTTGACCTCCAAATTAAATGCAAAAATGGTACGTCTTTAACTAATATTCAATTAAAAGTTGGAAAAGTGAAAAATAAACGAGTCCTCATAATTACAAATATTAATTTTAGCTTCTACTCTGATTTTTTAAAACCGAGGCGTCAGAAGGGTATCAAAAGAATGCTGAGAGATGGGGGGAGGGGTATCATGGTAGAGAAAATTGGAGGGAATGAACAAAAGAATCTGTTTTCTCCGGAGGATTTTAATGTATAAGTTTTTTGTACGAGGAAATCAAATACACTGGTCGATTCTCATACTTTTTTTTTAACCTACCTGCATGGAGACCAGTGCACAGCGATGCAAAGCTTTACGCCCCCCTAGATGACAGAAGGGGATTGGGGGTGAGAAGGGGATGATGAAAAATAACGTTGAAATCGGATGGCCAGCTGTTATCATAGTGTCAGCAAACTAGCTGAAAACCACCCCTATTTCATGAAAATTCAAACAAGACCAAAAAAAAATTTTTTGTGTAGATCGCTAGCCCGACAATAAGCATAACCAAAATAGGACCGAAAAATAGGGGTGCAACCGGTCAAAAAAAAATTGTAAAAATGGCCAAAACAGGTTTTTCGCTTCTACCAAAAAAGCCGTAATTCGGACATAAAAACATTAGATACGAAAAAGATGCACAATTTTAAGATCAATAAAATGATCCGTGGTGAGCCTAAATCAGTGTTGCTGTTTTCCCGCAAATTGCTGAAAAGTGTCAATTTTGCCCTGTATATGTATGATTCGTAAGTGGCGTTCTAATTAACCTTTTAACTTAAATTATAACAGAACGTAGGTTTTGCGACTCTCAACAATCACACTGAATTTCAAGACGATTGGATGCTAACTTTTTGCAAAACTTCAAAAAAACTAAAATAGATCTTCCCGAAAAATGGCTCGAAAAAAGTTGTTGGACCGCATAGAGCCATTTTTTAAATGGCTTCTCTTCATCTGTAGTTAATCTAACACTAGTTAAATTTTCGTATCTGTGACTTGGATATTAATATCTTAAAACCGTACCAAAACATAGTGTTTTTTCCTAAAGTACCCGAAAGTACCAGCATCGGCGCCGGCAGGAGCACGCCGCGCCTTTTTTGTCGCTGACGCTGGTACTTTAGGACAGAACAGTATTTTTCGATACGGTTTTCAGATACTTAAATCCAAGTTACATATAAAAAAATTTAACTAGTGTTAGATTAACTACAAATGAAGAGGAACTATTTAAAAAATGGCTCTATGCGGTTTAACAACTATTTTAGAGCCATTTTTCGGAAGAATCTTTTTTAGTTTTTTTGACGTTTTGCAAAAAGTTAGCATCCGATCGTCTTGAAATTTGGTGTGATTGTTGAGAGTCGCAAAACCTACGTTCTGTTATAATTTTAAGCTAAAAGGTTAATTAGAACGCCATTTACGAATCATACATATACAGGGCAAAATTGACACTTTTCAGAAATTTGCGGGAAAACAGCAACACTGATTTAGGCTCACCACGGATCATTTTATTGGTCTTAAAATCGTACATCTTTTTCGTATTTAACGTTATTAGGTCCGAATCACGGCTTTTCTGGTAGAAGCGAAAAACCTGTTTGAGCCATTTTTACAATTTTGTTTTGACCGGTTGCACCCATATTTTTTGGTCCTATTTTGGTTATGCTTTTTGTGGGGCTCGAGATCTACACAAAAAATTTTTTTTTGTTCCAGTCTGAATTTTTTGGCCAATAATCTAGTTTACTCACACTATCAAAGAGATTACAGGTGTGGTTTTTATGCTACTGAGCGAAGCTCGAAGACGCTGGTCGATTCTTTTTTATTTTTTCTACCGTGATAGCATCTAAGAAGATTACAAGCGCGCATCTCATTACCTATATAGCGGACGCCCCGCTCGCTATGCAAAATAACCGAGAAAAGCGCGGGCGACGACTGCCGAACTTCTGACATACGCATTACTGTGCCGCAAAAGCGTAGTCCACGATACTTTTTTCAATTAATAACACCAATAATTTAACATGCTTCCGGTGGAGGGAGACAGGGAAATAGTATACAACCAACATATTAAGAGTTAAAATGCAACTTTTAGCCTTGGGTCATATTGTACTATTCATTAAGGTGGCTTTGGCGTTTTTTATCTACCTGCTCGCATGGTCTGAAAATTGGCGATATTGTTATTTGTTGATCCTAGATTACATATCAAACAGAAACAGCCCAGTTGAAGGCTTGATGTTTGAGTAAATGAAGTTTGAAAAATGTTCATATTAACACTATGTCTTATAGAACTGGACATTGGAATTATTCATGCGGAAAAATAAGCAGCTGAATTTTTATAAATCAAAGACGAACTTGTGACTTTTTTTCGCTGATTCAATTGGAATCATGAAAACGATATGTTAACGACTTAGATTTTGAGTAAATTGAGAAGATAGTAATATGTTGTCTTCTGCGCATACGCAGATGATAATATCAAACTTTTATTTTACTTTCAATTAATTATTTTAATTCATACTTTCGTCATACCTTAACATGTATGCTTATGGAGAAACGTCTTTCTGTGAACTTAAATTAATTATCAATATCATACAAAATAATGATTAACTTTTGACGATATTTTTTTGTGTATTACATAAGTATCTAGTAATCTCAACCTATTTTATAAAACACCTCGAGGGTACCTGTAAGATAAGAAATAAATTAATAAGCGTCGTAGAAATTCCTAAAGGTTGTGTCTTCATACTCCATACATATAGAAGGCATACTACACTGTCGAATCCGAGGTCAAATATGCTTCCGACTAGCGTAGTAGGGATACAACTACCTTAAACACTTGATAGTAGTTTTGTTAAAGGTTTTAATTACTTGCGTTAATAATGGCCTTATTATGTCAAAGCAAAAAATGAACACAGCAGCATAAAGTACAAAAAACGTGGCAGTTGTAAATTTCAACAGCTAAAAAAGAATTAATTTGGTAATTTCAAACATTTTTGTTAATATTGGTCACTTATTTAACTTTGAAGAAAAAATTTGTACAAAAAAGTTGTATTTTTTGAGGGATACAACTTAGTTATTTATAACTAGTCATTGAAATCATATACAAAAAAGTTATACACAAAAATTTTCCTTTTTCGGATTTTCAGGTTGCACAAAGAAATTCGCTGTGCGGAAACCAAAACACAGAATTCACTCAAAATAATTGTGTTTACTTCGTTGACATAAACGAATATTTCTGTAAAATTTTAGATCGTATGTATATTCTCTGAGATAATCAAGTAACTTGACGACGTACGCATATGCATACACTTGTCAAAAGTGCCCAAATCAGTTTGTATATTGATTTAAATTAATGCGATATGATTGTTGCAATTGTTTTAAAAAGTTTCCTTTTTGGTTTAGACAAAAATACAAGATACTTTTTAGTACCAGTCGTGCCTAAAAGTTCATTGAAATGGCCGTTTTTTACGTCAGTATATGATTGTAAGACCGACGCTTGTAAACATTTTTAAAAATTCATATGGTTGGTCATTATGAGTCTTACCATTTTGCACCTTTTCGTCAGTATAGGCACTTAGATTATTTTTTTCAATTCTTGTAAATTTCTATCAAGGACGCCCTCCAGCATATATATATCACTAAACTTTCAATAATTATAGAGCTGCCATTTAAAACCTTTTAATAAAGGGGATTGGTATTTCGACAAGGGGGCACTTCACAAGTGAAAAATAAATTATTGAAAGTATTGAAAACAATGACTTTCTTATCAGTTTTTTGTCCGATTTCCAATTTTGAAAAATTAATTTTTTCCTCAAACGATTGATAAATGTTAAATGTAATGCAATAAGTAGTTCTCGATCCTAATGATGGATAATGCAGTGCGAAGAAAACTATGAACTGTTTATACACCGTTAAAAACTTTGGTAAATGTTAAACGTAATGCAATAATTAGTTTTCGATCCTAATGATACATGATTCAATGGTGGTGGGGATAGGTATCCAGATACCCCTAGAATGTCACTACAATAATGATTCCGAAACGTTGCTAAATAGATAAGAAAGATGGGATGACAGTAAAAAGGCATTTTGTTATTTCAGAAGAAGAAGGTTCCATTTCGGATATGTGCTTAGAAAGGTTCCATTTCACATTCGTGTTACAAAGGTTCCATTCCGGCCGAGCGCTAAGAAAGAGCACACTACGACCGAGCGTTAAAAAAGGGCCTATTTTGGGAGAGAATTTTTGTGATTAAAAATAAGCAGTTGAACGCTCACAGTCAGATAACTTATAGCGCAAAAGTTGTTTCACATGATCTTGAGAATGTCCATTTAAAATTTTAGGTCTTAATATTGTGTTTTATGAATATTACGAATGATTTTGTAAAAAAAGGTATACGCCGAGCGGCAGTAGAGTATTGCAGTAAAAGGTGCAGACTATTTTTACATAATCGAAATGGAACCTTTTACCTCCCAAGCGACGATTTGTTTTAGATTTTTTAATTATTATTAAAAATGATGATTGTTAATTTCAAAGAATTAGATTAATTTAACGTGAAAATATTATATAAGGTCGGTGTCCCAGTACTCGGTCATGTACCAATTTAGGCTGATGTTACTTATAAAAATTTATAAACAATAGATTAATTGTTATTCAAGCCCTTACGGTCAAGGCGAACACTTGCCGCACGCAGCGATCTTTAATTATTTGTTCAGTAACTTACGGAAAAAACTGACTTAGGAGAAATAAACTTATCAACTTTTATCGGGTGAAACATTATTAGCGTTGATATTCAATAGCGTATAAAAGGTTTTAGCAGTTAGCAGAACTCTGCTTGGAGCACAATAGGTGTTGGCTTACTGCAGGTTAAGACAGATCTGAATTGTAATACATAGCGTATGAGTAAGTTTAACGATCAAAATTATATAAAAGTAAGTTTCCACAGTCTTATTTACACTATGTACATAGGCGATGATTCATATTAAGTAGGAGTTAAGAATACAAAGAGATAATAAAAGTGAAAGTATCAAAAGTCCGAGATCGATGTAATTGTGTATGTCTAGTAAATATAAAGTGAAAGATTTAAAGTTGAGACATAATGATTTTAAATTATAAGGCAAAGTTTCAGTTATAATAAATCCAAGAAATCTAACAAACTGAATTTAGCGAGTTACACAAAAATGAATAGGAATATTAATTGTACTTTAAAAGTCCACGATTGGCGTGAGCACAAACACTGTACAATTACTTCTTTAATACAAATTAATAAAAATATCAAATTGAAAATATAGCAAAGACTAGTGGAACAAAAAGAATGTGGCCAACTATTGGGATATTCCGTCTGCTTGGGTGACCGAGTACTCGTACATCGACCTTAATGCATTATATTTTTAATATAGTAAAATATTACAAAATGAATGTTTTTGTCATACTGCTTTTAATACTTAAATCACAAATAATTTTATCAATTGTGTAATGACTGTTTTAGACTCAGAGTTAAAATGACGATTGTCGATACGGTAGAAAACGGCTTGCGCTCACAAACCTAAAAGTTAAGGGCCAAAATACTGTTAAATTTGCATGCTCTTGAAGAATTAGAAGTACGTGGGCATTAAATTTTACGTTGTGAATCTTACATTGCATGGCTTGCTCAAAAACTCTTTAGTAATCAACCGAGCGGAAGTAAGTCATTTAAGTGTGAATTATCAGAATGTAGATACAACAAAATGAACTATTGTACAAGTATTCACATCGAGGACATAACAATATCCGATTTCCACAGATCTCACTTTATAAAAATAGTACAATGGGTAACGGTAGCGGCTTATCATGTAAATCCATTTAAACTATTAAGTATGAAATAGCCGGAATTCGTATGTATATACTTTTACATTCATCCTAATTTTAGATAAAAATTTTATCATAGTCTCCAATTGAAACACTTCTTTAACAAAATATGTTACTCATAAATTAATGATCTTTCATAAAAATATCTCAAGAAGTGTACAGTTACGTCAAGCCAGCCACCATATAGCGACTATTAATAAAAATGTGCAGATAAGCTTTCATTAAATTAATTTTATTATTGACACATTGGCTGAGTGGCGGAAGTGCATCTCGGCCGATCACCAAAAATAAGCAAGTTTGGCCGTACCCGGATAAAAAAGTTACATGAACTTTTCCTGTAAAATCAACGGCAAAGTTGCCTCCAACAAATCCTTACTAATATTTTTACCGTAGCTTCACGGTAATGATTTAGTAACAAAAAATTTATGTCGTATAGCTATACTTTTTGAAGTAAAACTACTGTAATTTTCAGTTGACTAAGGAAAAACATGACTTCAGCAGTAGATAATTCGCCGATAGTATGGATTTTTGCCTTATTCATTATTATTGATCGTTAAGGAGGCTCACACCTAATATATAGCTCATATTGTGAATACGTTATTATAAATATTTATTAGAAGTTATGAAAAGTTTAACTTAAACTGATAATAATATAGCTAATTTTAAAAATCTTGCGATTTTTATCATAAAATTTTGTTGTCAAATTTTTCAGATACCGAGGATTGAAAAAGAATTCAACACATTAACTTAATCTCTTCCATTTTAAATGTTATTTTTAGATTTTTAGGCTTATTCTTTTCTTCAAACAAATTCATTAAGAGTCACCGACATAAAATTTGCAAATACTTCAATAGCTTTTCCAGAAAATTCAATTGTTTATGCAGAAATACGAATAATACGTGAAGAATTGAATTTTTGCAAGACCTCTTGAAGTTTTTGCAAATTATACGTCGGTGACTCCTAATAAATTTGTTTAAAGAAGAGAATAAGCCCAAAAATCTAAAAATAACATGTAAAATGGAAGAGATTAAGTTAATCAGTTAAATTTTTTTTCAATCCTCGGTATGTGAAAAATTTGACAACAAAATTTTATAATGAAAATCACACGATTTTTAACGTTAGCTCTGTTATCGTCAGTTTAAGTGAAACTTGTTATCACTTCTAATAAATATTTATTATGAAGTATTCAAAATATGAGCTATATCTTTGGTGTGAGCCTCCTTAATAAGCTAAGCATCTACATTATTGACTCTCGACGTCATCTTTTTCCTCAATCAGGCGAAAAATTACAGTAGCTGTACAGTATAAAATATAGCTGTATGACATTAATTTTTCTGATGCAAAAAAATTACTGTGAAGCAACGGTAACAAATATAGTAAAGATTCGTTGGTCCAAACTTTACCGTTGCTTTTAAACTAAAAATTCATGAAACTTTTTTCTCTGTGCAGTTATTATCTGGATGGGTGGCCGCTGCCCTTGTGTGTAGTTTTGGTGGTCGCTTAGGTGTTTTTTGACATACGACAATGTAAGCAGGAGATGCGTAAGGATTTCGTCTCGGTGTTTTAAGCCTACGAAATGTGACTTAGGTATCTAGTCAGAACTTAATCAATGGACCGGGCCGTTCCGGAGGCTTCTCCGACTAGAATTCCCTCGCCCCATAGGCATAACCCTAGGTCAATGCGGGATGGTTGTTCGAATTAAGTTAGGACTGAGATCAGGATAAGGATAATAAGTGTCAAGTAAAAAACTGTTGAGTATCTGTAATTAAGTGACTGAATGGCTCATAGCCCAAAAGAGTCCTCGAACACGAAAAAAAATTATTATATGAAAATAATTTAGGCAATAGATTCTTAAAATGCAATAGTACAGAGACTAATATAATATAAAATGAACAATAATAAAAAAATGTATAAAGATAGGCATTTATCAATGAACTCAAAATATTAAGATAATCATATTTCACAAATAATAGATAAAAGCGGCAGTCAACAATAGTGAATGTTGCATTGTATTTTATTGTATTTATTTGTTTCATATACAGAATTTATAAATTCTTTTTACATTATGGTTCTTTGCACGACAATCCCGTGCATTTGCATCGCCAAAAACCTCCAACGCTTACAGATCATGTACAATACTCTCCCAAGTTCTCTATTGACATAGTTATTCTATTAATTAACTTCTCTATTCTCTCCTAGCATTCCATCTTTAGTCGCTTAGATTTTTATCGTATCTCCGTATACACACTGTTTCCCTACATTTAAATCCCGCATCTTTGTGAAAATTATGCAGTGCTCCCATCAACGTACGCTTGCTTGGTTCGCTTTACTTGAGAATCTAATTATGATCGGCGACCTTCGACTTTCGTGATTTCATCAGAAAGAAGACTATTTTAACTACCTGACTTCAGTTTTTGTAGCATGTGACCCAAGTTTTAGCTTAAAAGAGCTATGACTTTCGGTACAAAATTCAAAATTCCCCATAATACCTATATTTATTAAGATTCTGAATTTCAAAGACTTTTTTTTTTATTTCGGTCGGCAACATTCCTGAAATTTTAACTGCAGATTCGATAAGTCTTATTCCACCGTAAATATCACCCTCATTTCACTGGCTCAACTTCCATAAAAGGTGATGAGCCACCTTATAACCTAATGTCTATATAAACTTCTATATTTAAGCTAATAGGTTCATCCAAATTCAACATATTTCAGCTTCTAATCGTTTTTATTCATATATCATCATAAATAATCTATTTAAGGTAAAAGTTATTGTTAAAAATTGAGATAAGTTATTAGTCAAGGTAACGTATGTACTGATACAAGAGAAAATCTCGCTTAAGAATAATTATTAGCAATAATAAAATTGGCACATCGTAATTAAAATTTTATTTTTTGTGTATAATGCATTAAATAAGAAGTTTTGGTATTCTTGACGCTGTTAAAGATTTATCAGCAGTCTGATCAACTGATTTTTTTATCGTTCCAAACCTGTGGAGATCGGCAACAAAATTGATCTTTGCACATGCTTTCAGCAACAAATTAGCAACAAATTATGCTGCCTCCCGATTTGCTGTAGTTGCCCCTTCTTCCGAGATACGCGATGCGCGCTGCTGGCTTGATACCTTGAATACGATTTTTTATCGTTTTAAGCCCGGGGATATTGGCATCAAAATTGATCTTTGCACACGCTTTTAGCAACAAATAAGCTACAAATTATGCCGCATCCCGATTAGCTGTAACTGCCCCATGTGCCGAGATACGCGATGCGCACTGCTGGCTTGATACCTTGGATACGATTTTTTATCTTTTTAAGCCCGGTGAGATCAGCAACAAAATCGAGCTTTGCACATGCTTTCAGCAACAAATTAGCAACAAATTATGCCACCTCCCAACTTTTTGTAGCTGTCCTCCGTGTCCAGATACGCGATGCACGCTGCTAGCCACTTATATTATATTTTAGTGCGTTTAGGTGCAACAATTTTTTTTTCAGCGTTACAAATTAGCAACATATCGGCAACAAACAATGAACTGGTTTAGAAGTAGAATCGCTACTTGGTACTGCTTGCTTGATGTACGTTATCTTGCTAGGTCTTGGTCTTAAAGTTTTTTTTTTTTTTTGATGAGTCTAAAATAATATAATGGATTTGAACGTAAATCTATTTCTAGGTTTTTACATATATCTGTCTAAACCCTGAACAATTCTTTTTCCTTCTATTTCTTATTTAAATTTAGGCAATTTAAATATTATAAGTTCGTCTCATTATCTAAAGTCAAAGTACATAAAAAATTTAAATCATCACATTTTGGTAACAAGCAAATCAAAAAATCTAATTTTTTGTCAACTATAAATTAGATGAATGAATTTTACATTATAATGTACTTTTTTAAATCAACATGATATCACAATCATACGAAATGAGTTTTTTTTTAAATTATTAGAGCATGACTTTATAAATAGTCATCCTCTTTTTTATAAATACAAATAATCTCATGTTAAGAGATTGATTGTCATGTGACTAAAGATGTTTTAATCGTTGTGTGATTGGTCGAGACTGGTCAACAAGAGCGGGTGAATGAAAAAATTGGATAAAAAAAAAATCTTAATTAATAAAAATAATGACTACGTTATAAGATTATTAATCATTATATTTTCCTTCAAAAATCATGAAAATAAGAATGTTTAATTAAATATTGGGGATTGGCGTGTGAAGCGTGCAAGGGGCGGAGCTTTCTCGTTGTACGTAAAAAAGTAATTGTACAAGTTAGAAAAGAAGAATTTCTATTACTCTTGTGGATTCTGTAAGACAATTTTTTTAATCGTATATTTTAAATGTTATGTCGAAACAGCGGACTAAAAATAAGTACAAAAATTGATTATGTATTTAATTTGTTGCAAGTCAGACTGCATCCCCCTACTAATATTTATATAACTAAACGTGAAATTATTGGAGGAAGTGAAAATGTGTAAGTCAAACACATTTTTGACGGAAATCTCGAAAAGCAATTGATGGCTTAAAAGTAGTTTTGCATAGAATATTTTAATTCATCCGATCAAAGTATTCAAATTGAATTTATTTTGATTTTTAATATTAAATTCAAGCTGTAGTTTACCATTCACAACAATAGTATTACATTATATGGACGGGATAAAATACAATCTGCTCAATAACTTCACATATCCGCACGTAAGATCCTTGCTGAGTAAACAAGGGCTTTATTCGACATGCAAGAATTAGGAACAACACATTGAATTACTTATAAAACGTTGACTGTTCCGCGGATGGTAATCAAATGTACTCTTAATCCGTTCTCTACAATTTTTATCTCAAACATGTTTTTTTTTTCAACTACTACTTTTCAAGATGTTTGTTTTCAAGATATATTTACTTCCGACATTTGACTAAAAAATATAGCTAGTAAATTTATATCCGTCGATTGGATAAAGTTACTACTACTTATTACGTCCATTTAATTCTAGAGATAATTAATTTTTAGAAAAAATTCTGTTTGATTTCAAATTATCTATTGTTCAAATCAATCAAATGTTCTATTTTCCGCACATCTCAGCTCCACATCCAACCAGATCTTAGGCCATCTGTCCTCTTTCATCTTTGCTATATGCATTATGTATTTACCTGCCCTTCTCATGGTTTCTATCACCAAGCTTTTTCTTGTAGCCTACGTTCTCCAAATGTAGGCCTTTGTATTTCTGCTTGTTCCCAGAGCCATCTTAACAAACATTCCTTGTACTATTTCTTTTTTTTCCCCTTTTGCCCTCCCCATATCTCTACCCCATAAAGGCACCCGACTTTAACCATGGTATCTAATAAGTATAATCATCTGCTCAGGCTTCCTATGTTGACTCTCTTCCCAATTACCCATACTGTGTTCACTGCTTTCTTAACTTTGTTTGACGTTTTCACTACTTGATGACTGAGCGTTTTCTTTGTTGTGAACTAGAATCCTGAGTAATTGTATTCCCCTACTACTCTAAGTTTTTTATTTTTAAAGTGTCATTTCTCTCCTTGTGCAAGCCTATCTTCCTTTTTACAGACCATAATTCCCGATTCTTTTGTGTTTACCTCAAGTTCATTTTTGTAGCAGTATCCCTCTAGGTTGTTAAACATAATTTTTAACCCATCTTTTTTCACCGGCACGGCTGCAATATCGTCCGCAAACTTTAACTTAAAATTATTTTTCCCTCCTATAACTGTACCCCCTTCGTTTTTTTACCCATTGTTTTTCAAAATCTTCTAGAATAATTTTAAGTGAGCTGGGCTTGTAGCGCATCCATGCCAGGCTCCACATTTTGTTTTAAATTTTTTTGTGATTCCTTCTTTTGGTATTATTTCATTTTTTGTGTTTCTGTAGATTTCTTCTACCATTCCCAAAAACTTCCCTTAATGCATATCTTTTCTATTTCTTGTACTAAGATTTTTTTATTTGCTCTATAAAAAGATGTTTTGGAGTATATGAAATATACATATAATCTGCCTCCTTTACTAGCTCTGCCTGACCGAATACTTCGTCTAGAATGATTGCCAACTCGCCTATCCAGAATTCTGTGAGTCCTTTACAGAGTTCTGCGGGTATTCCATCTCCCCTGGCTGCTTTATTGCTCCTTATTCTCTTTAGCATCTACACGACTAGATCCCCTGTAATCCTTGCATATAAGAATTTATTCAAAACCTCATCCTCTTCTAGCGTCACCCCCTAACTCACATTCTGTTCCCATACCTTTTTCTCCTAGTGATGTCGTATCCTGTTTCTCTAAATGATTTTTGAAATGACCTAACCAGTTCTCTTTAATAATATTTGCCCCCTCCTTTTTTTTCATTGGTCGTAGCATCTTTATCTGGTTTCCCTCAATTTTTTTCTCTACTTTTAGAACATTTTTGTCCTCCTGCTTTAAACTTGCCTATTTTTTTTAATGCTGCCCATACTTGTATCTTCTGTGTTTCAACATCTTCGTCACAATCAATTGTTCGTTCTCTACCTGCTTTCTTAATCATCTTGAGTTCTGTGCACACTTCCCAAATATGTTTGGTAAGTACATCCCATAATCCTTGCATATCAATGCCTTCCATATTTAAATCCTTTTCCTATCTCGCCATTTCATTGTTGTACTCGATATTTTTACACTTTACCAACATTAATTAAAATCTATTGTCTGATATGTTGCTAGTTTTTACCTCATTCTCCCCCTTTTTATTTTCTCCCGCTATTCTTGATTCTAATGCAAGGTGATCTGATTCCGTCCTCGGAATAATTTTCAACTTATTTATGACCCTACATTATTCGTTTTTCAATTAGAGTACAAGATAGAGAACTAAGTTACCGTTATCGCCTATGAAAGTTTACATCTCGTTCAAATTCCTTTCCGTTGCTCCGTTTCTAATGCTCAAACCCGATAATTTGCAAAAATTAAGCAGTTTTTCGCCCTCTCGATTTACAGTTTGATCAGAGCATTTCCTGCTTAATTCTCTGTCGCCTTTAACGTTCACCTGCCATTCTACGACTCTTGCACTTAAATCTTCCTTAATAAGTACTAATTCCCTGTTACATATGCATGCATCTACAATTCCCTGATGTTTTTCGAGCATAATTTCTATCTTTACATTGTTTTACACGCAAATATCATTGATTTTTTTATCATTTTTTAAATTTTAAACCCCTTATGATTAAACCTAGATTCCCTTTTTCTACCCTGCCTTTAACCATACTTTTTCCAATACCAATTAAAACCTCTCTTTTAGCTCGACCCTTTTTTTCTTTTTAACTGCCACTTTTCAGTACCAATCATATTTCTTGTTAAGTTTATTCTCCCAAACATTTTCATCACATGTCCCCCCCATAGTTATCCTATCGCTTAAATGAGCCACTGCACGATTTTTAAGCCTGCTTGACAAGATTGCAAGGAAATTAAGAACGTCTCTTTTGTCCACCTTCCGGCCTATTGCTTTAACCACCCTGGTGAATGCCGTGAGACTTAATGGATCCTCTATAAACCTTGCTATCATCAGTATTATCCCACTTGACCCATTAATAGAATAATACCTTTCTCTTTCCCACTCCCACTGATAGTTTGTACACCTGTTTTCACGAATTCGTGTCTCTGTAGCAATCTGACTTTTTTTTATCCTTAGGTTTGTTACCACGTCTAATGTCTCTCTTCCGTCCTCGCGCTCTTTGCATCTATGCTGTCAGATTTGCATACTACTTGGACACTCCCTTCTCCTCTGATTTTCCTTGAGGCCCGTGAGCCCCCGCAGCAGTGTAATTTTTCTTATGTCTCTGCTGCGCACTTCCCTTTCACTTTCTTCCCCTTCCATTTCCGAATACCTCTGCGGTAACTCCGAGTCTCTTCTTATTGTGCTATGATTCTGTCCCTCTGAGGTCCCGAAAGCGTCTCCCACATCTCAGTGACCCCCTTCCTTTCCACTCTTGCAACCGCCTAGTGGCTCTACATATGTTTCTGAAGCCCCGTCGTCTTGGAATATTTTACTATCATCCTTTTTTTGTACTTTTGTCCCTCAACATGACTGTTTTCATGCCTCTGAGAAATTTTTCTACTAATTCTCTGGTCTTTATATTCGCCTTACCTAATTTTTTTACTGCCTCGGGGTTGTGACAAAATTTCAACCATAATTAGTCGTCCGATATGACTTACGCATTTCTTCACCTTTCGCCTTCCATTGCCATGACTTCCTCAATTAAATTATTTTCTCCCAGCGTTTTTTTTACTTGTAAATTTTATTCTTTACCTCGATGGGGAGACAATTTACACAATTTTACTGGAGCCTAGATTTTCTGCCTTCTGCTGATCCTTTATCCTTTTGTATCACCTTTTCTTTATTTATTGTTATTATTATTATTTTTATTATTTTAGTTTTTCTACCTTGTATGGACTGCTCCACTATCAGGACTATTATCAGCATCCCGGTGGCCACGTTGGTACCTTTTATCAAAAATATTTCTTTCCGATGGTGCGTAGCGTGGCATAGTCTCGTCTCCTTGTTCTGCCACGTTCGACTTCCTGGCGATGTTCGCCTCCTGGATGGCTGTGATGCCGTTAGCACCTTCAATCAATCACCACGCTCGTCCGCTTTTCGCTGCTCGTTTCAGAAATCTCTACTCACGTGTGTCCTCTATTCACTGTTCTTTACCTATCACTAGTCACGTGCATGGTTTTTACTGTTTGTTTTACTCACGTCAATTTTTTTAATTTCCAGCGCACTGCACTATGTGTGCTTCCCGACTACAAAAACGTAAAAATAAAATTTACTTTTTTTTGTCGTGCACAACTCACGCCTCCACTTTGAGCGCCAAAAAGTTAGGGGTAGGGTTATCTACAGCTCCACGTTATGTGGGAAATGCGGAGCTTGGGGGTGCCTAGGAAATGAATACCCGCGAGTTGAATCGACGTAACCTTTTATTAGTGATTATACGAGAGAGCAGACACGCACGAGGTGTTATTCTCAGAGCCGAACGAGGAGAGAGTGTCGCTTAATCTCCTTGCTAGAACCTAGGCGGTACAGGACTCCGGGTTGGTGCGCACAGGCACCGAAGGGCGCGAAGTTACAAGAGCCTCTAGCTACCGTACGTCACAATATTTGCTAATTTTTTAAACTTTAAGGGTTTCTACGCCCATTATTAATCTAATTTGACTTTAGACAATTTTTCCTATAATATGTGATGGGTAAGCTGTAAGCTTCAAAAAGAGGCATCAAGATTGGTCAGTTCGTTCAGGAAATATTTTATTTTTTGACAAAAAAGTGCGTTTCGTCCTACTGTGCGGCGGCAGCCAATTTAGTTATCCTTGAGACGGCCGCGGCACCGCGATGCGAAAAATATTTGAAAGTACTACACTGGAAAAAAATAGGAGGGCTGCTCACCTAACACTGACTACGTGTACTTCCGACTATATCGGCGATCTGCTCGCCCGTCGTAAGCGAGCAGTGCACTAGTCACGGGCACGCAGCTCACCCAAAACTTAGGCAAATTGCATTTAATGAAGCAGGCGAGCCGCTCGCCAGATCAGGGATATTTGCATAAAACGTGTACGTGCAATCTTATAAAGCATTTCTGCCCGTCAATTAGCCGATAAAGCAAAGAATAATAGTTGTGCTAAAATGGAATCTTAGATGAGCACATAGTGTTCTAAACAGCAAATATTTTGGAGAAACATTGTAGAGAAAATTTGTTCACGTAAGTTTGTAATACACATTAAAAAAGGTCAAATCAATTTCGTTTGAGTTTCTGCTAGCTCATTTATAGTTTTAAGAGACATTTAAAGAATTTCTATTTTTTTTAATTTTTTTATTTTAGGTTATACTTTTTTTATTATAATTCTGTAGTAAAATACCGAACAGAGTCGTTCGCAAAAATCACCTGCCTGAAATAAGCTTAATTTCCTCAAAAAAGATGATCATCGTCAAAAGTTATGAGGAATCGAAGATTGATACCATAAAAAATAACTTATTTAGCCATAATTTCTATAAATTTTGAGTTTTAGAGTTTTAAATAAATTATATCTAACATTTAAGTATAATTCAAATGAGTTATTCGAAAAACTAAGTATAGAATTTCAAATAATTTAAATAAATAATACTTATGTGTAAATTGTTTAAAAAGGTTTGAATAATAAATAATATTTCAAGAAAAATATCAAGCAAACACCTTACTTTATACCATAAAAACGTAAGTACACTTCTACATATTCTTAATATATCATAGGTTTTCGAGCAAATATAAGCTCCCCACACTCTTTAAAATATTATAAATTTTCTTCATTAATATTGTCAAATTTAATTAGATCAAAATGGTATTGAAAAATAAAATGGAGTTGGTAAAATGCAAATGTGTGGGGTAGGGGATGAAGAGAAAAATTTTTTATGATTTTTGTTTAATTTTTACTTTTTTATAATTAATTGAATTAGGAATTAGCACCTGTAAAACTAAGTTATTAAATGTCAAGTATACATTGCAATAAAAATGACACACTTAATTATTATGCTCGAATGAATTAACGTTTTTTATTTTCATTACAGAATTTCAGATGTATTTTCAAGTATTCTGCACTTAAGTAGCCTTTAACACAATTTGAAATAGTAATATATATATATATATATATATATATATATATGAAGGCGGGAATTAATAAAATTAACAAAGAAAAAAATACAGTTTATCCTAAGTAATATTCGTATTCATGTACACACTGAGAGAAGTTTTGTACGTGTGCGGCGCCAAAACGGGAACGGCAGGCTCACCAACTGCTGGGTAACTATATCCACCGAAACGGGGGGCTGGGTGCCCCATTTTTGTGAAGCAACAGCACTAAGCAACAGAGCAATGGTTATACCAAAACATAGGAGATCTGATACCCCATTCATCGGCGTATCTTACTGTCAATATATAGATATATATATAGATATATATATCGGTGCGAGAAAACAGGCTTCGTGTATCAATAAAGGAAAACTATGAATATAAACTACACGTAGGATCACATGTACACAAATTATTTAATGAACAAATGGTAAATAAATAAATCAATCAATCAACAATAGATATACAAAAATATAAGAATTCATTAATATCTATATAAAATTGCATTATAACTTAAATTTATCACTTAGTAAGTGAGTATTTGAAACTTTTGTCGATAACAGTGGAGGTAGTTTTGGTAAATCGGAACATTTAATCCATATTATAATATCAGTTGGTTCAATAATGTAAGCGTAGTAATGATTGTCAAAAGTAATTTCTTCGTGAATTCTTAAGTAAAAATAAATTTCGTTATCATGTGGTGCTATACTTTCTATCTCACCAAATAAAAACTCACTATTTTCCATACTTCTAACGACATAAGTTTGCGAATTATAAACATAATTATAAACACAATAATATACACGGTATACGGTGCACCGTAATGCCTATCTCTAAATATAACTCTATTTATAAGCACTTTTGTTGACAAACCTAACCTTTACTAATATAAAACTACAATTATTTATTTTTGCTCACCTTCAAACAGTACCTTGAGATCTTTAAGATTGCTATACTTGTGAAAAAACAGATCCATCATATTTATACATAAGAATATAAATTACACGAGCAAAATACCGTATACTATTATAGAAATTATATTGCAGAAAACGCTGCAATATTGGTGTGCAATGAATGCCGGGAGTGGAGATTCAGCTGATCCGCTAGGCGGGAAAACTACTTCCTCGTTGCTCAGTGCTGCCGCGGTACCAAAACAGGACTCTCGTCTCACTGAAATGGGGCTGTAGACGCCCCGTTTACAGGTGCGGAATTCACACTACACATTGGCGCTGCAGACGTACAAAAGTTCTCTCAGTGCACTATCGCTCGCATTATAAAAAATGAGATAATATTAAAGAATGACAAGAGTATAATAGCATACCGAATATATGTAGAAAAATAAACCTTAGATTCACTTCCTTTTAAAGAATTGACGATAGCGAACCTAACAACCAATTATATTTTATACTGCTCGAAACAAGCAAATAAGGGGAATCAAAACTGATACCAGGATGTCCCGAATGTTACAAAAAAAAATTGGGGCAGCTTAAAAAACTCTTCCATATTTCTGGTTAAGTCGAAATCCTACACGGTATATTACAGAATGTAAAAAATATAAGGTGTCTTCCAAAGCAGATATTTTAGGAGCCAATGACAGTAATGTCATGTTTTTTGCAATACTAAATCAATTGTTACGTGTGGATTATTCAAAATTGAAGTTTGCAATGTTAATAAATAGGCTTAAATATTTGTTAAATATAAATTATAATCGTTAAAAAAGTAGAAAAATAGGTAGAGGGGTGTAAAATAATAAAAGAGCGTTAGGCTGGCATCAGTGCAAAAAAAAGAACAAGGTGCTATATTTTTGTATTAAATAGTTTATTTGAAAATAAAATAGGGGAAGGGGGCAATAAATTACATGCTGTTTTTGTAGACTTCGAAACAGAATTTGATAACATCAATAAAGAAATGTTCCGGGTCAAATTATATATGAGAGGCATAAGTATGAAAATGATAAAAATGTTAAAAATAATCTAAAAATGCACGAAAAAAACAGGTAATTACGGCCAGGGGCAAACAAATTAACTTAAAAAAATGAAAAGGGTAGAGCAAGGGTGCCCATGTAGCCTGGTAATTTTAAGTTTATTTATAGACAATATAGACGACAAGTGGGTGTAAAATAATACAGAAGGTGTAACAGCAGGCAAACAAAATATACTTTCCCACTTTCCCAAATCATCTGATGACGTCATTTTAGGCACCTAGCAATTTAGAGATGAAAACATATGCAGACAGACTTAGATAAATATAGTAT
This sequence comes from Copidosoma aretas, assembly GCA_030522625.1. Classification (NCBI taxonomy): domain Eukaryota; kingdom Metazoa; phylum Arthropoda; class Insecta; order Hymenoptera; family Encyrtidae; genus Copidosoma; species Copidosoma aretas. Next base: position 2,501 of record JAPYYV010001679.1, on the reverse strand, counting down.
ACAAACCATGCTGGAAGTAAGAACAAACAACAAATTTTCATTTTTAGGAATGAAAAAGGATGAAAACAGATGTTTCAATTTAAATTGGGGGCACTGGCAGTTTTAAACGAGGACATAAACCCAGGAGTGTGGTTCTTAACAAAAAATTATCGTGGCACACAGAAAAAACCACAGGTAGGGTGCAATAGGCAGTCAAAGCAGTTTTAGGCTTAAGCGAAAAAGCGAACGTAGAAAGTTTAGATTAAATATTATTTTTCATGGACTACATAATTAAATTATATTGCACATGCGTAGCTGAGACTTGCCTATGAAACAGAATAAAAATATGTAGAAAGAATAGAAGGCAGAATTAAAATATGAAGTTGAGTTAGGATGCAAAGACAAAAGGATGTATAGGGAAGCTGGAGGCGGGCAAGGTAGGCATGGATTTGGGAATGGAAAAAGAAAGAAAAAGGGGCAAAAATATATTCAGATTTAAAAATATTATGTTGGGATTAAATGCAAATACACCAGAATATATATAAGAAATAGAGGCCGGAACAGTTACATAGAAATAGGCATAAAAAAAAAGAGATAATTAAAGAAAAAGAATAAATTTACATTTTGAACATAACAAAAATTGACAAGGGAAGGTGGTCTTATTTATGCCTAATCGAAGAATTAACGGACTTAATCAATAAAAATAATACAAAATAGGCAAAAAAGTTAAAGTTGGGCATGAAAAAGTGGAGGATTGGAAAACGATAGGATTTATAAAAAGAGCAACAAGGGGAAATAAACTTGACAAAATCAAAGATAATTTTACTAAGGAAAGGAAGACTTTTGTCAATCAGAATATACAAAAAAACTGTATAGTAATTGACAACTCTATCATCTGTAAAATGTTGAAAAAAAGAAAAAAGCAGAGAGAGAAAAATGAAGCAAAAAGAAAAAGATACAAGTCAGTTTAGAAGTTTTTAAGTGATAGACTGTAGGATCTGCAATGAAAGAAAAAAATATATAAAGCACACATTCCTACGTAAAGAGGAAAAAAATAACAAACAAAATAATGAGAATATCAGTCAGAAATATAGGATTATAAGATAATGGGGAGATATGCAGGAGAGAGATGGTTCATGTAAAAATACTAGATGTTTATGTACGTTAATAAGGTACAACAGTGAAGATTAAAAGTCCAAAAATATGTTATGCGTTATAAATTATAATATTATGTAAGCGTAAAAGAAAATTGTAAAACGTAATTGTATGTTTAATCAATTACATAAGATACTCAATAAAAAATAATATTAGTACTAATATAAGAGGATAAGAATTTTGAATAGTTATGAAACAAACAAAGAAAATGTAGAAATATATAAAAATCTATATATAAAATGAAAAAAAAATAAAATAAACAATTCACATTTACAAATACGGGGTGTCCCATTTTAAATTAACCACCTAAATATCTCGTCAGTGGCGCCACCTATCAAAAAATGACCTTTCCAAAAGTAGTTAGGTACAGAGGGGAATCAGGGTGACCTTAAATTTAACCTTGAGCTTAATTTTCAAGGTCATTTTGAGGTCAAGTCATATTTTTCATATGGAAACCCCTATAATTTATTGTGGATTCCGAAAGAGCGTAAAATTTTACGTTCAAATAGCTATCAAATTTTTTTTTTTTTTTGTCCTCAAAGGTCAATGCAAGGACAAGCCATATGAAATTGCGATATTAAATATTTCATTAGAATAGCAACGAGGCGGCGCTCAAGTCTTGACGCACCTAGCTTATATCTTAGTTTCGTGACAAAAACGGGCTCAGCATTTTCTTTAATAACTAACATACACTAAATTATTTTACGCGAATAATGCTAAGAAAATCAACAGATGACCCAATAATGATACAGGAAACTCAACGATTACCAGATCTGCTTGGAAATAATTTATTAATGAACGGAAATAAATTTTTGTTTTATTTGATAAATCATATCAATTATCTATGCATGTGCCAGGGCTAGGATGGGGGCCGATCAGCATGAAGGAGTGTGTAGATCGGCCCCCGTGCGAGTCCTGGCACATATACAGTTACTTGACGAATTTATCAAATGAAACAAAATATGATTTTTGCTCGTTAATGAATACATCTTCAAGCAGATCTAGTAAATGTTGAATTTTATGTACAATTTTCTCAAGATTTTTTACCTGTAATAAATTAGTGCAAGGTGGTTAGTTAGTAAAGACAGTGCTAGTGCTAGTTTTTATCACAAAACTATGATTATTCGTGCTGTGCGGTCACATTATAATTATTTTTCTCGTAAGTATGTGGTACTGTGAGTGCAAAACATTTGTTTAATCAATGTAAATCGATATTTCACACAGTCAGTTACGTTGGAAGTTTTGACGAAAATAGTGACTACTTTTTTAATGTTAGATAATACGTTTAATTTTTTATTAAAAATGCCAAATTACACACGGAATGAGATTGTTGACATTCTCTTGATTCTTGGCGAGTGTCATCATAA